>JAODUD010010026.1:3151-13951 GCA_026784285.1 Stomatorhinus walkeri
ACTGGACGGGAATAAAGGGCCAGGTGACACCTCAAATAACAGTCTGCGTTGTTCAATAAGATATCAAGGCAACTGGGTGAGATTAAAGGGGGAGGCGATGCCTCAGTTTACAGTCTGTATTCTTCAATAAGATACAATGGCAACCAGGCGGGATTAAAGGGGCTTCATCTTAAAGTCTGCATTGTTAAATTAGATACCTCTGCAACTGGGTGGTACCAATGGGGCAGGTGGCACCTCTGCTTACAATCTGCATTCTTCAATAAAATACCATGGCGACTGGGTGGGATTAAAGGGCCAGGCGATGCCTCATGTTACAGTCTGCATTCTTCAATAAAATACTGCACCATGGCAACTGGCTGGAATTAAAGAGCCAGGTGATGCCTCATGTTACAGTCTGCATTCTTCAATGAAATACCATGGCGACTGTGCAGGGTTAAAAGGCCAGGCGATGCCTCATGTTATAATCTGCATTCTTTAATAAATTACTGTACCATGGTGACTGGGCGGGATTAAAGGGCCAGGCGATGCCTCATGCTACAGTCTGCATTCTTCAATGAAATACCATGGCCACTGTGCAGGATTAAAGGGGCAGGTGACGCCTCTGCTTACAATCTGCATTCTTTAATAAAATACCACGGTGACTGGATGAGATTAATGGGGCAGGTGATGCCTCTGCCTGCAGTTTGCATTCTACATTAAGATGCCATGGTGACTGGGCAGGATTAAAGGGGCAGGTGACGCCTCTGCTTACAGTCTGTATTCTTCAATAAGATACCATGCTGACTGGGCAGGATTAAAGGGGCAGGTGACACCTCTGTTTACAGTCTGCATTCTACAATAAGATACCATGGCGACTGGGCAGGTTTAAAGGGGCAGGTGACATCTCTATTTACAGTCTGTGTTGTAAGGTAACATTCCAGAGCACCTGGGCAGGATTAAAGGAGCAGGGGCCCTGATTTAAATGCCCAACCGTTGGCGCTGCAAACAGGCAAAGAGCTCCATTGAGAAAATCGGTGCAATAAGGGCAGCACGTGCATGTAGGGTAAAGCCTGCCCCTCACTGGGGGTCTTTATCTATGCATGAGCTTGCATGTGCCCCCCTTCCCATTGTTCTTTCTCACTTATTTCCTGTGGTTATTTTCCACAGGGTAAGTGCAGGAGGTTGAGAGGCATTTAATGAGCCCTATAGGGAGTTCGGCTCTCCGCTCTCAGAGCACCCCCCCACACCCCCCATCCTTCCATATGCATCCTAGCTGCTACTGCCTTTCTCCTGTATCATTCTGAGGGCAGGCACACAGCATTGCCTGACTGTGGCATGCCATGCCTGCACCATGTCTGCTGTCTTATTTATATACCAGGGCACTGCGTCAGACTACCAAGCGTGGTATTTTTGACAGGGCGCGGGGAGCTTTCCCGGCGCTGCCGCACGCCGCCGTTTCATGGCCGTCTGTAGCCCGTTGTGGCTGTGGTTCAGACCTCCAACCTGTGTGAGCAGAGCGCTGATGTCTTTGTTTGCTCTCTGCTGTGGGCCTGGTCTGGTTTCACCTGTGGGCAAATAATTTGGCTGCCAGCGGCGGTGTAAATACTGTCGGACGCCTCTGTGGCATGAGTTTACGCGGCTGCCAGGCCGGTGATTTCCTGTCACCGATCTGGGTCAATACCGGAACGTGTCGTGGGGCGACCCGATGCGACGGGGATGTTTGAGTTTGCGTGTCGGGTAAACGCTTCGGTTTGCCAGGGGAAAACCACGTTTGCACTGCCTACTGCTGGCTGCCAGCCTCTTTCTCATTAAAGCACAATTATCAAAGCAATTAGCATTTATGGAGGATGAATTAGCCGGCATGTAGGACAGGCCTTGTGCGATGGAATTACAGAGGATGTGAGCAGCAGGCTGAAGAGCTGCTGTCATAAGCGCACGAAGTGGCTCGCCAAATGGCACAAATCGCACCCGTGCGCCGTCCGCCTCTTAAGAAGCTAAAACGATTCAGCTACCTCAGAATAATTAAGAAGCAGAGGCACAAACAAACAGATCGAAGGGGGAAGCGGTCCTGCGAGGGAAGGCACCCGATACGGATCCCCCCGTGTTCATAGTTACTGAAGGCGAGGTGGACCGCACCGCAAACAAGTGACGAGAGCGGTGGAAAGGCGGGCCTCCTTCAGCGGCGGGGCAGCGCGGCCATTTCCACTCAAGCAGGATGAATCACGGAGAAACAAAGGCAAGGTCTCCGACTCCCGCCACATAGATCAGTGCAACTCGGCTCAGCAGGGGACCATGAAGCTGGTGCTTTACCAAGATGCATAAGGAATCCGGGAACTGGGGATAAACGAGGATTACGTGGCATATCGCTGGATATGGCACCACCCATATGGTGAAGACTGATCTATGACTTTGATCCACCTGCTCAATTACACAGTAAAGGCCAGCATTACAGTAATACAACGATGAGCCGAAATATTATTAACACCCCCATGTGAAGGGAATAGTGTTGACTATCTTGTAAAAGCGGTGCGTGCCATGGTCTGGGATATATTAGACTGCAAGCTAACCTTCGTTCCTCATAGTCGACATATTGAATGTGGATGAAATGGGCAGGAATAAATATGCACGAGACTTTGATAAAGGCCAAGTCAAACGAGTGAGTCAGAGCATCGCCAAAACAGCAAGGCTTAAGGGGTGCTCACAGTCAGTCATGGGGAGTACCTACTGAGGGGAGTCTGAGAGAAAAGCCACAATCCGCAGACAGGGACCTGTGCAGTACAAACCAAAAGCAGGGTCATTTTGATGATGGTCATGGGAGTAAGGAGTCACGACACACAGTGCATGGAGTCCAGCAGTGTATGAGGCTATGGAACCATGTATCAGACTTGTCAGAGAGCCTGTGCCAATCCCCATCCACTATTGAAAGCGCCTACAACAGGCACGTGTCTGAAAATGACCTTGGAGCAATGGCCGAAGGTGCCTGGACGATGAATCCCGTTTCATGTGGACAGCCGGGGGTGTGTCAAGCATCTGTGAGATGCATTGGACCGACAAATCTACAAACTAACTGTATACGGTGGATGAGAGGGAGCTACATAATACAGGCACCTAAAACAGTTCAACAGCTGTAAGTGTAAATATTCCTGCCAGTGACAGCAGGAAAACAACAGAAAGAGAATAAAATATAATAAAAATAAAAAAAACCTTTTCATATAAGGACAGATGTAGCATCACCTTGCCCTGACACAGATCTCTCTGGATGAAAGTGTTGCCATTTCGGGCTCTCTGCTTCATCAGTGGCATGTCCATCCCATAACTAATCAACTGAATGTTCGAATCAGTGCCTGTGTTCTGTTTCCTGACACTGCCTGTCACTTTTCGCTCTCTCTGCATCCCACTTAGACACCTGTGATAGATGAAATGATTGAAATATCCATTAATGCAACACTTTCATTACTGAAATATATACTTGTCCTTCGGCAATAATGCCCCTAACACTCCTCAACCTGGTAATAAAGCTGCAATTGGACATGTTTCTCTCCTAAGTGGAGCTTTTTTCCCCAGCGCAGCTGTTGTTCTCACTGGTGATACTGTCACTCAATCTAATTTTGTTGCTTGGGAAACACAGTCATCATTGTTTAAGACTCTGGGTAAACACTGCGGTCCCAGGAAGATTAAGAATGCTTGCTGGAGTCATATCCCTTAGTGCCACCGTTGTGATTCATTGTAAGGAGGACCCTCCGAATGCTTTTATTGTGGAGCCTTCTTCAAGGACCCATCTGCCCTTTCGCATCAAAGCCGCCAAGATCTGACAATGAAGGCCTGAGGTAACCTGTGATTTTTCTAGGTCTCATCCCATGGAAGGTGCTGGGTCACTGCAAGAACGTTTTTATATTCAATACAGGCTTTTTCAGCATATAACAATTTAAATTGCATGCAAATTTATTTATAAGTTATACTAATCAAAAGTTTGGCATTATCTTAGCACCCCTATGCTCTTTACTGTCCCTCCTTCTGCAAAGCCACAGCTAAAACTTCAGTCACTCCAGGCATTCTGCAGTCTCATTATTATGTAGTACAAAATTTTATGTAAGTCAAGTGTTTGGCTAATTGTGTTTCAGCTGGTCCCTTTCGCAGACCAAGTTCTTCTACTGGATGCACAACTCTACATGCCCACCTCAATCAAATTCACAACTTCCGTTACCTAGTGAGTTCACCTCGCCACACAATTTTTATTGGCCGCCTACCTACAAGGATTTGTCTGCAGACTGAAAGACTGGGATGGGACGTGTAGGGCAAGGTGACCAATCGGGCAAGCAGACTGATCAGAGCACACTGGGCCTATCAGGGGTGGGGTTTACAGCTCTAACAGAATGTTTTAGACAGAGTGAAAATAGATGTACAGTATGAGAAATGGTAACTCTATTCTAGTAGACCCCAAAAATAAAATTCTGAACTGTGAAAATGAGCATAATAGGGCCCCTTTAAAGAAGTCTGTGCATTATTTTAACTGAGGAATGACCTAATGGCGTAAATTCCAAGGTGTCACACAGGTATGATGTGGCCGACATGGTAGCGCAGTGGTTACCGCTACAGCCTCCCACTGCTAGGGTCCCGGGTTTGATTTCGGGCCCAGCTCTGTGCAATTTTGAGTCATCATGCTTTCCTGTGTTTTTGCCACTTTTCTACAAAATCATGCATGTTACGGGGACTGGTGTCTCTCGGTTCACTGTAGTGCGTGAGAGAGAAAGTGAACTCAAGTTACTGGAATGCCACCCACACTGTCTCCAGCTCCATGTTTCATGGATGGATAGATGGAGGAGTATGTCAATATAATGGGTCTTTTATTTAAGCACTAGTCGGTCATCTTGTGAGAGTACAGTCTTATGGCTCCATACTTTCAATACCGCAACTCCTTCAATGTGACCATAAGTGTGTGTGCGTGTGTGCAGATTTCATGTGTGTGCAGATCTCATCCATACAGACATCTCACTGCTGCTATTGACTATGGCTCTGTGCAATATCTTGGCAAATGTGCAATTACCAACCTACCCAATAGTTTCACTTATTCTGTTGACTAAAGCCTTTCCCCCTTATTTATTATATTTATGATACTCTTATATTCATCCCCAATGTCTCTGTACCTATACATTGTGCATATTGTGTTTTTATATTGTTCTTACATATTGTACTGACACTGTCACTTCTTACATCTTTGTGGTCTTGCCAGCTAATTTCGTTGTCCAGGCAACTGTACAATGACAATAAAAAGTCTTGAAGTCTTGAAGTTTTAGCTGTGTGTGCATTATTCTGCATTTAAAAAGACCCACGATGCAATTATCCAAGTCTCTGTAAGACTCCCTGTGGTACAGGCATCAGCAACAGAAGCATAATTTCAGGAGGATTTGGGAAGCATTACTCTGGTGGACTAACCGTTTGTTTGATGTCGGGGATGCCGATGCGGAACACCATCATGGAGATCTGTGTGTCTTCGCCGGGGGTCACCGTGCTCTGGCTGCGCTCCCTCAGTCGTCTTAGCTGCTGCCGACTGGCTGATGAGTGGAGGGGCTGCTGCTGATTGGCTGGTTGGTGATGGGCGGGTCCCGGGTTAGACAAATGGGGGTTTCTGACATGTCCCAGGTTGCTTGGTCGTAATTGTCTGTCTGCCATTGGTTGTCCAATCATGTTGGCTGCCTGTCTGGGCACCTCCTCCCTGCCGCCACGAGATTGGCCACCTTTTTGCATCTCTTTTACTTCTTCCTCTTCTTCCTCTCCTTCTAGCTCTCCGTTCTCTTTATCACCTCGCTCCTCTGTGTGGTTTTCCTCTGCCTCTTCCTCATCATCTTCTTCCTCTCCATCCTCGTCTTCTGCCCCTGGATAGAAGTGTTGACTTTTTCCCAGCATCCTTTGCTGTTCCTCATCACTGGAGAGGGGGCTGAGTGGCATCGTCATGGCGACAGGGTGGCGACACTGGCCGTGATGGCCTCATACCTGGAGACACACTGTTGGAAAAACAACAATAATAAAAAAAGAAAACTTTATGACATATGAGACAAGTGAGCAACACATACAGTGTTTGTTAAATACCACTTTTATGACAAGAGAAGCAGGGCAATAGCACACAATATAGATTGTTTGTGTTGTTTGACAGGACCTCTTGCTTGTGAGAATTGTGCCAATGTTTTATTTTTTAATTTTTCATCCTCTTCCCCTTTATGTAATTCATTTCCACTTCATTCACTGACAGATCATAATATATAATCTTTCCAGACTGCACTTTAAATAACCTACCAAAAGGTATGGCAATTAATAACTACAAAAACTCATGACAAATACCAATGTCTGAATGATAAAAACAGACACAACAGAAGAGCATGCAGAGGGCTAGATTTTACTCACAGTGAAAGTAAGAGAAATAAGAAATGTTACTTTGAATGGTGATGACTACAATGATCTTAACACTATTCAATCGCAGGAAGTGACAGGGAGCAGCCAGCTATCAGGAAAAAAATGGCTGTGGTTGAGGATGTGGTTGGGGATGTGGTTGGGGATGTGGTTCAGGCCTTGCCCTGCAGTCCAGTGAAGTTCCAGCAAGTCAATCACTCGAGACAACACCTACTCCACAAGAGTTAATATCATTATGTTATTATTTCTACCTAGATGATGCAGCATTTACAAGCTGCATTATTGGGCATTGCTCTTTTGAATTTATTTATTTAATTTTTGCTGAGAAAGGGAAGGGGGGTAGGGAAATCGTATGAAGTGTATGTGAAGAACACAAAAATCAATACACTGTCAACATACCAACTAATTAGCTGGTATGAGAATGGAGCAAAAATCATTTTTTGTGCAGTAACGAGACTGAAGCAGTTTAGTAAAGGCACAAAAACAACGGTGATGAGTTAACAAGGAAATATGATGTCTTAGAGAACACCATGCTAGCAATAGAGAGTAATAATAGAGACACATCAACAAAGTAGGCTGACTGAGTACAGGGAGACGTTCTCCAAGGTGATCAACGAAAAAGGCATGGAGGCCAAGAAGGAACACGGTAATTAACATGCCGGAGTGGAAAGAGCAAACGAAGATGTTGACTGAGGGAATCCAAGCAAACATCGGGCAGGCGCAACATCAGAGATGAATGGAAACTGTCAATAGAAAAATGGGGCTTGATAAGCATTGATGAAGGAGTTACAGAAAGGCGCCGCTTATAAGCCAGTCCACAAAGACAGATAAAAGAGATAAAGATCTTCACATCCTTCTCGTTTTCTTTGCTAATCGCTCACTCTCCTTCATTGAAGGACATTTTATTTTGGGCCCCATCACCAGCTGTCTTATAGCACAGGAGCAAGGATTCTCTTGTCAATCTGGGCTTATTAGCTTCATTTCTATGCACCAAAACTACATGGAGTTTGTTTGCAATTTGCTTGTTTACTGTAAAGATGAAAAAGTTTCCATATGCTGTATGTTCGCTATTGAGGTACAATGCAAGTTTTTCCCAATTTGACTGTCAGTATATTTCTTTTTTTGACTGCTGACGTTCCATTGAAAGATTAATATCACACTACAGACACATAAACACAGACACGCACATGCACACATGGTCTCCGCTCTCTTCTCTCTCTCTCTTTCCTGCACTATGTAGGACAGAGCATGCATATAGCAAGATATTTTCAGTGTCTTGGTCCCTGGAAAATTTCATTGGAAAATATCCAAGGAACAGATCGCCCCACTTTTATACTACAAAATGGGACCGGCCAATTTCTTTCACTCACTTTTACTCTTTTCCTTTAATACGTCCCCACCCACACCATCATTCTCATAGGCTGCAATGAGATGCCAAACACCTGATGAAGGCTAGTCAGTGAAAGCCACCAACATGTGTGCACTGGTTCATTCGAGAGAAACAGGAAGTGAGACACAGCTAGACAGGAAATGAGGTCTGCATTTTTAAATGTCATTTTATAATTAAACATTAGGAAGCCATTGCTTTTTGTAACAAAGCAGAGAACTGTGCCCCCCGGTGTGTTAATTCTAGTGTTTTTTTTAAGAACGCAAAGAGGCTAAACGAAACTCAAACGTTACCACACTGACTCACAGTGGGGGGGCAGCATCTCACCCCCTGCCATTCCATCTCGCCTCACATTTCATGTGATTTCTGCGCTGACCCAATCCCAGCCTTTCAATGTTTCCATTTTAAACTTGAAAGGAAAGGACATTCGAAACTTGTCTCTACTCGAAAAACTGGGTTTCGCTCTTAATTAGCAAGATAAAATATCTGACAGAGCCCTGCATGTAGAAATATGATTCACACCCGAAGCTTTATTTCCAGTCCATGAGTCAAACAGGCCATCTCTCTGATAAACAAATAGGCACTGTACATAAGCTGGAATAATTTAATAAATACCCTCAAGAGGCAAAGATATCTACACACTGAAGGGTTTAATTTGTGCAATATCTTGATAAGTAGAATTATAATTGTCTGTTAATCTGTTACAGGGTATGTCATTTATCAGTCTGAGAAAACTCCAGTTAATAAATCCATTCTTAGTGTGTGTAAGGACAGTAAGTTTTATTTTGCTGGCATGGGGCACATACTAGGAAAATATAGTGTGAAGCATGGCTAATTAAAAGGTATTGAAAAAGTACAGGAATAATTGGCTGTATTAAAAACACTTAATGAGTGCATCAGGAGGACTGGCAGCCCAGACTGGACTGACGATTCCAGCATTACAGTGACTAAGTAGAAGGTGCATATGCTGCATTAAAAAAAAACAGGAAGGCCATAGGTACAAAAGAGTCATCTCACTTTTCACATGTCAGAAGTGCCTCCAGCCAGCCACTGATGATGATGTCATTAACCAGAGCAATATCTCCTGTACGGTTTGGAAGAGGCAATTAGTCTTTGCAGTTAAACCCCTAATGACTATGTAATTGTTGCTAGAATAAGCACTAATATTGGACAAATTGAGCACCTGAGGACCATACAATTTTACAAAGGACTACAAAGTTTGCTTTTGATAGCATGTTTTTAAAAGGCTTACAATCAGCACACCTGATGATATTTATAGGAAGTCCAGTTTTGTATTGTAATATGGTATTTGTAACAGAGATAAATGTCTCAATGAGAACTCTGAAAATTTCTTAACGGAAACTTTGCATTATTAAAAACCTTTAATCCGTTACTCGCATCTTTGTATTTTAATAGCTCCCAGAGGATTAAACTGGAGAAAAATTTTACATGTCCAGCTTTTTGTTGTTTTAAAATAAGCAAGAATGGAAATTGTAATACTGAGATAATTATTAGTGCTATAAATCACAGCCATCATGTTTGAAAGGCATTCCCAAATGGAGCTGAATCCCTAACCATGTAAAATTACAGATTAGTACAAGGCTGTGTTCTTTTGCCTTATGTTGCTGCGCCTCTAAGCATAAATGAGAAATTCTGCCAAGAAATTGTATTATATATTATATTATATATGATTTTTTTTTATCATTTGGTGATTTGTTGTCTTATTTCCTTCACTAGCTCATGCTATCTAAAGTTAAATTCATAATTGCATTAGCAGATAACTTTGAAAGAGTTAGAACCCATAGAAAAAGCCCACGTAACTGGATATACAATGATTTAAAAAATCATGCCCCAGGGCTCACCATTTACTGTAATTAAACTTCAAATCGCCCTACCTTGTCATAAAGTAAGCATACCTTTATAACAACACACAATTGTCATTTGTATCTTTAAGAACAAGCAATCATTTTTGTTTTTGTCAAATCACTGTTCTGTTTTGTCAAAGCATTGATTGCCATAAGAACAAAATAAGAGGACACATGTACAGTATCAGCAAAGTAAAACATGTTACTCTTATTAGCTAAAGAATACTTGCAAGATAGCCAAACTCATAAAACATTAAAACTCTTTTCCTACTACACATAAATCATAAAAATACTGAAATGTGTTATTAATAGGCCTTATGGGCTCCATTATTGCATAGACACTTGGCACTAATAAGAGACACATAAACAATTGCCCCGGACTCTTAGAGCAGAGCTGTACCCCAATGTGGCAGCATGCCTTTACCCAGCCTGTACCAGCTGACACTCTTCCCATGTGCCCCTTACACTATATTGGCATCCCTGCTTCTTCCCACACCCTTTCTGCGAGTTAATAAGCCTGGAACAAAAGGAACTGCATCCATAAGACATTGTGAAGCATACTACAGGGTGCCTACAGAGGATAAGTATGCTAATGCATTTTGGGTACTCGTAATGGGCTTGTTGTTCCTTGTTGGTGTCTCAGTGAGTAGGTATCAAATGGGAGATCTTTGGGTACCAGCTAAGTTACTCATGTGTGCATTTCTGTGTGGCCCTATTACTAATGTGTGTTATTATAAGTGGAGTAGCTCATTACTAGTACATTACAATGCATATGACATACTTATAAATCACAAGGGGAAATATGCAGAAGTCTTTACCAAGTCTCTGACCTATTTGGTTAACAGCTGTTAAAAATCTTTTGATGTTTTTGGATAAGGATTGCTGGCATCCCATGCAGGGTGTACCCCAGCCCTGTGCCTTATAATAGACAGGCATCCCATGCAGGGTGTACCCCAGCCCTGTGCCTTATAATAGACAGGCATCCCATGCAGGGTGTACCCCAGCCCGGTGCCCTATAATAGACTGGCATCCCACCCAGGGTATACCCCAGCCCTGTGCCCTATAATAGACTGGCATAACACCCAGAGTGTACCCCAGCCCGGTGCCCTATAATAGACTGGCATCCCACCCAGGGTATACCCCAGCCCTGTGCCCTATAATAGA
>JAODUD010010027.1:0-13895 GCA_026784285.1 Stomatorhinus walkeri
AGAATTAGCTCCACAGCGGTACCAGCAAGCCACATAATGGCACCAGATATGGTGCCAGCAGCAATTTCAAGAGACACCGCCAGAATATGCTTCTGGGTTCTCTTTTCGACCTTCTATGCAAAAACGTCCAAAAACATAAATCAACTTACGCAGAAACGTACCGTTAGATCTCCGTTCGGGGAGACATGTACGCACCGAATAGCCAAGCAAAATATTCTACGTTACGGGAGAATAAACTTTACCTTACTAAGCGGCGATAGCTAACTTATAAGGTAGTGCGATTAAAGTAACAAACTATAGCTTGGAGAGGAGTAACGACAGTTACCGGCTCTCAGACAATAGACGGTCAATAGGCAGAGATCAAGTCTTACCTTATCAGATCGCGTGAGGGATTAAAAGAGGACGATCGTGTGCCGCGCTCACAGTTATATCCAGTGACGTGCACACTCACATGTAAGTAATGTTTTGTTATAGGTCTACCTCAGAACTCACGCATTCGCGGATTATATATTCCAGCCCTCTGGGCTAGCCGTCTGGCAGCCTTTCTTGAGTGAAATAGAAACTGTGTAACTTGCAGGAAGTTGCGCAGACCAACTGAAGAACAGCTTATGTCAGACCTGCCTGTTGATCGGGTAGATCCCTCACCCCCATTTTCATATGTTGGAATTGACTGTTTTGGTCCCTTTTTCACAAAACAAGGTCGGAAGGAATTCAAGAGGTATGGGTTGTTGTTTACGTGTTTATGTTCCAGAGGCATCCATATTGAAATGTTGGAGGATCTCACAACTGATGTGTTTTTAAATGTTTTGAGATGTTTCATAGCCATTAGAGGTGCGGTGAAACAGATTAGATCAGATCAAGGTACGAATTTTATTGGGGCAAAAAATGAGCTGGAAAGGGCACTATAGGAATTGGACAAAGCGAGAATTACTACATACCTTGCAACGAAACAGTGTGACTTCTTGATGAATGTTCCCGAAGCAAGCCATATGGGAGGCGTTTGGGAGCGCCATTAGGTCATGTCTATAGTGAATAATCATCCACTCACCATAGATACAATCAATGACCCCACAAGTGTTGAACCGTTAACTCCTAATCATCTACTTACTATGAAGACGTTTGCGCCTCTTCCGAACTCCTGGAACTTTTGTCAGAGAAGACTTGTATGCCAAGAAAAGATGGCGAAGAGTACAATACTTATCGGAACAGTTTTGGAGTAGATGGCGCAAGGAATACCTGGTCAACATAAGTCTCAGACAGAAGTGGCATGCACCTCAGAGAAATTTGCAAGTTGGAGATGTGGTGATTGTCAAGGAAGACAACGTTTCCAGAAATGAGTGGAAACTAGCAAGAGTTGTTCAAACAATTGAGGATGATGATGGTCTTGTGCAAAAGGTCAAAATTCAATTAGGAGAGAGTGATCCATTCTTTTTGTACTTGTAAATTTGCTGTCTTAGGCATATGCTCCAGTTAATAGAAAAATTACAGCAATTATTCAGTTCTGTTTAAGTAAATCTGTAATTTTGGTGGCAGTGTAACTGTCACTAAGATGGTCATTTTATAATTACCCTCTTGTTGGTTTAATTCAATATAAAATGTATACTGTGTTAAATGTATATTGGTGCCCCCTGCTGACTATTTAATTGATCCGTGTTAAAATTTGAACACATGGTCAGGTGACTGAATTGAGTAGGAGTAAATGCATTCTAGGAGATTCATGGAGTCGACCTGTGGGAAGTTTGTCACGGCAGAACTTGTAATAACTCCTAAACATTTTGTCAGAAGGCGCACACGGTAATTTCTATTTATTGTATTTACTTGTTGTCTTATGTTGGAAAGTTGGTTTGTAATTGTGGTGATATGTGAGCTGCTGTTTAGCAGTAATATTGCAGATCTTTTAGAATGTTTATAAAATTAAATACAATGTAGGAATTTAATGATATGTTTATTTTATAGTTTTTCACGGTGTTGAGAAAAAGACGGAATAACTTCAGCATCAGTCGGGCGTACGTTTTCTGCACCAAATGAAGAACTTTGGGAGCTGTTATAACCTTCTTGTCCAGTGGGGTGAACTCCAACGTACTGACACTGAACCGGGGGGATATAAGTAGACCACCCATTGCCTAGTGCCTCTGCCCATGTGCAACTCCAGAATGCAATAGAGTCCAGCTTCTCTCCAGGAGTATGGCTCCAGAGTCCGAGCCATGCACTGAGTTGAATCTAACTATATCTAATCGGTATCTCTCTACCTCCCGCACCAGCTCAGGCTTGTTTCCCATCATGTACCTACATTCAATTTACGAATAGGCAATTTCGTCAGCTGACGATCAGTCTGTTGGGGCCCCTGCCTTCGACTGCCACTCAATTTACATCCCCCACCCCCCATCTGACCACCATGACTCCCCCTGCAGGTGGTGGGCCTACAGGATGGTGGACCCATATTATTTCTTTGGGCAATGCCTAGCCAGGCCCCATGGGTGGAGGCCTACCCACCAGGCACTTGCCCTCAAGCTCATGCCTCAGGCCTCGCTAAAGGGCGAGGCCCTGGTCTCCCCAGTCTGGGTGGGGTAACATGGTCCTTCATCGTAATTGTCATGGGAGCCTGTTCGAACTGCACTTATATATCACTCCCAATTTCCCTTGGGAAACCCTACCAGGAGCAATTGCCCCAGACAATGTAGCTCCTAGGATCATGGAGCTACAAACCCCTCCACCATGATAAGGTGGTGAAAATAAAATGCAGCATCATAATCACTATTTGTGTGAGTTGCTTAGGTGAAATTCTGAGTTCATTACCAAACCCAGTACAACTGAAATTATTTCAGTCCAAAGTTTACAATACAGTTACTTTTTTGTAAGATAATTAACAAGTTGGAAATAAATACCATAGGACACTATGGTATCAGAACAAAATATCATAGTATTTAATAAAATAGTAGTAAAATACTAGGAACATATACCTTATGTATATCATCATACCATACATGTGTACATCCATCCATCCATCATCTACCGCTTTTCCAGGTCGGGTTGTGGGGGCACCAGTCAAAGCAGGGAAACCCAGACTTCCCTCTCCCCGGCCACTTCATCCAGCTCCTCTGGGGCAATTCTGAGGCGTTCCAAGGCCAGCCGGGGGACATAATCTCTCCAGCATATCCTAGGTCTTCCCTGGGGCTTCCTACCAGTGGGACATGCCCAGAACATCTCACCAGGGAGGCGTCCAGGAGGCATCCTGACCAGATGCCCAAGCCACCTCATCTTGCTCCTCTTGATGTGGAGGAGCAGCGGCTTCCACCCGAATGACCGAGCTTCTCCTCCCATACCCGAGTTTTTGCCTCAGCAATCACCAAAGCCACATTCCACTTGGCTCACCGGTACTCATCAGCTGCCTCCGCATTCCCACAGGCCAAAAAGGCCTGATAGGACTCCTTCTTCAGCTTGATGGCATCTGGGTTCAGGGACTGCCACCACGAAAGGCACCGACCACCTTACAGCAACAGCTCCGGTTAGCTGCCTCCACAATGGAGGCATGGAACATGGCCTATTCAGAATCAACGTCCCCCGCCTCCTCTGAGACATGCGTGAAGTTCTGCCAGAGGTAAGAATGAAGCTCCTTCTGGCAGGGGTTTCTGTCAGACGTTCCCAGCACACCCACACTACATGCTTAAATATGCCAGGTCTGACCAGCTTCCTACCCCACCAGCGGAGCCAACCCACCACCAGGTGGTGATCGGTTGACAGCTCTGCCCCTTTCCTCACCTAAGTGCCACAAGTCCGATGACATGAGCACATATAGACACCTTTATATAGACACCTTAGGAGGTCCCTGATGACCTGAACCCTGCTCCTTCCTCCACAACGGAGCCGGAGGAAGAGCTGGAGTGTATCCCTGATCATACCCGTGGACCCCTCCAGGGAGTCACCCCAACCACCTGCACCTCATCGCGGTGGTTCACGGCCGGGTTCCCGCCTCTCGGTCTTCCGGAAAGGGAAGGGATACTGACGTTGGGGTAGACTCCTGGAATTACCCTTACTCCCCCAGGCTCCAGCTCAGCGGTTGGCCCCAGCTTCACCCAGAGCACATCGTCAGCAAGCCACAGCCCAGCCACCAACGTCCCCTCGACGGCCTGCGGGTCCCCCATCTGGCGCCTGTTCAATCACCTGCAGGTCCCTTGGTTGTCTGCGCCTGAACTGGCAGTGGTTGCACCACCACTGGCCACAGCTACGGCTCACCTCTCCCCTCTGCCACAGTCCTTTTCGGCTCCCTCCTCGCCATCTCCACCAGCCCCTTTACCTGCATCCTCACCACCGTCGACATCCCCTTCAGCCCCTGTTTTAGCCTGACAGTCACCTACTGCTCTGGCGGCCTCCATCTCACGCCCGCTGAGGATCCCTCCGGCATCCTGGTTCCCCTTGCCCTTAGCTCCCTTGCCCCTTGTGTTCACTCCCTGTCCTGTCATCATCCCCCTCTACTTCCTTTGTGTCCTCCTCCATATTTCCCCTCTCATCCCTCAGTGCCCTCTAGTTCCTTTGTACCCCCCGTACAAAAATGATAATCCTGATCCCAGCACAAGGTTGGAGTCAGTGCGGATTTCTGGCACAAAATCAAATAAAACTTGAAAATTGATTACAAAAGCAACATTTGCTGCAATGTTTGTACAATTTAAAATAAAGTAAGAAATAAGACATGAAGCCTTTCAGTATAATCAAGGGAAAAAAATGCCTGTGAGATATCTATACTCAAACAGAATCCCTAAGCTCAAAACAAAATGACAATAATTACTATTACTCAATTCATCAGTCAGAAGTAATGTCTTACATTTGCATCCCTGACCGCATGTCGAGTCTGTCCCACATTTCTAAAGAATATTGGAGGTTGCTCTGGCTGCCCTTCATCAAGCTCAAGTCCATCATATATGTTATCAAGAGGAACGTTATGCCTGGTGGCGATGTCATGTAAGACAATAAAGGCTAGTATTATACTGCATGCCACCTTAGGTTCCATCCGCAAGTAGTTAAGGCATGCAAAGCGCCTCTTCAATACTCTATTTAAATGTTCATGTAAACCTATGTCATAAGTGTGTAAGAAATGGGTGCTTTTAATTGGTCACACATTAATTAAGCAATAACGAGCTGATTGGTTTTTCAGAAGGGCTCAATTTCACAGTGGCAGAAAACTAAGCACTGTTGGAGGGCATTACGTGCCATTATTCCACCATAGTAGGATGTTTCAGTTCATGAAATGGTAGTGAGGACAAAGCACTAGAAAACCAGATTTGGTAATCTTGAAAAACCAGCATAAAAATAAAATATATTACCAGATCCTGGATAGCAAAACAAGGGGTTTCAAAATCCCGATCACTAGGCCCTGGGCCCAGTTGTTCCAATCCAATCCAATGGTATTTCAGATAACGGATTGGACTGAATCTTGAAAAGAGGTTGTTCAAAGGGAAAAGAGGGATTCTGAAATCAGATCAGATCACGTAATCCAAACTTGGTTTTAATCTAGATCAAACTTTCACTTTGTGTTGTTCAAAATTTTGTGTTTGAATTGGGATACATTTGATCCAAAAAAATCTGGATAATCCTGATCCCAACACAAGGGTGGAATTCAAGGATGGATTTATGGCACAAAATTAAATAAAACTTGAAAATTGATCACAAAAGCAATGTTTACTGATGATATACACATTTATTTATATTTTATACAATTGTTGACCTAGGACAGTGGCAGTGAAAACAAAGTAGTAAATAAGACATGAAGCCTTTAGGTATAGTCAAGAGAAAAAAAATCCCCGTGGCCCAGTTTTTCAAAAGTAATCCAGTGGGATTTTGGATCACGGATTGGATCAAATCCTGGAAATGGGTTTTTCAAAAGTAAAAGAGGGATTCTGAATTAAGATCAGACCACGTAATCCAATTGTACATTTGATTTGGATCAAACCTGCCCATTGGGTTATTCAAAACTTTGAACTCAGATTGGGATCTATTTGATCCAAAAAACAGGATTATCCTGATCCCATCAGAAGGGTGGATTCAAATAAATGTCACTGTTGCTCATAGCTCTATAATTCCACAGTATAGTAATGACAATGACCACAACAGATATACTCATTTAGTCTTTTAATAGCAAAAGTAATTTGCTTTAAAATTTAGTAAAATTAAGTAATTTTACTAAATCCCTTAGTCAATACCTATATGGGCCTTTGGCCGTGCTTTCTTTACCAGGTCTTGGTCAAAAATAACATGTTCCCCACTATGCCCAACACTGATCTGCTGTTGAGAAGACTTTTCACAGTGCTGTACCTGATATAGAGTTGTTCCCAAAACAGTGTTGTCCCTAACACAGAACTGTCCACAAAATAGTGCTGTCCCTGACACAGTGAGTCCCCGACACAGAGCTGTCCCTGATTCAATGCAGTTCCTGAAACCATGACACAGAGCTGTCCCCAAAACAGTACTGGACCTAACACAGAGCTTTCCACAAAATAGTGCTGTCCCTGACACAGAGCTTTCCACAAAATAGTGCTGTCCCTGACGCAGAGCTTTCCACAAAATAGTGCTGTCCCTGACACAGAGCTTTCCACAAAATAGTGCTGTCCCTGATACAGAGCTGTCCCTGATACAGAGCTGTCTCCGACATAGTGCAGCTCATAAAACTATGACTCAATACTGTCCCTGACACAGAGCTGTCCGTGACCTAGAGCTGTCCCTCATACAGTGCTGTCCATGAAACCCCAACACAGTGTATTCCCCGACACAGAGTTGTCACTGACACAGTGCTGTCACTGACACTACTGTCCCTGACAGAATGCTGTCCTCAACACAGTGTTGTGTCAGTGTGCTATCCCGAGTATACAATGTACAATTTATGGCTTAAAGAAACATGCACATCAAAGTGTGTGCTGTACACTATAAAAACTGTGTTGCACCTTACCTTGATAATCTCCCGTTACCCCAAAATAACTCAACCAGATGCTGCTTGCCTGTCCCAGAATCTTCTCCAGGATAATCCTGTTACTGATACACTCCTCCATTTCAGACCTCCTTTATTCTTTCTCCAGGTGTGATATTGATGAGGTGAAATTATTTCACTCTATGACTACAGTTGCTGTTTTGATGCATCATTAAAACATTCAGTTACTGAATGCTGAATGCCAAGAATGTATACAAGAAATTAAGACTTTCTAATGACCTCTGTGTCATGATACAGGTTAATGTATCCAAAAGGAAGTGTAATTTTCCTTGATTTGCTGTAAATCTTATGCTGAACAAATACTTCAAATGTGAACTCCATATCCAGTACAAAAACACTAAACATTTACTATCAAATTCTGCTCACTAACTATCATTGATGTACAAATCAATGAGAAATAAAAAGGGTACAATGCAGGTAACACTCTGGGTAACACTCAGGGCACAGATACATCATGGACAAATCAAACACATATATTCACCTAATTACATATCTTTGAACTGTGGGGATTAACCATTGCACCTGGAGGAAACTCAGACCTGAACCCACCAACCAGGAGGTACAAGCTGGCAGAATAACCAACTGAAATGCTGCACCACTCTCATTTGCACTACAAAGCTCCCAGATTAACTAGGTTACACAGAACGCCTTAATATGTAACATAAATGACCCCACCTGTGTCCAATCAGAATACTTCAATTGATTTCAATATAGTGCTGGGGCCAATTTGCTGTGCAAATTGTGAAATGTCATCTTCAGGACCCTGCACTGAATAGGGGATTATGAAGGGAGGAAGTGCTTAAATGTAATAAATGCGTACAGACTGTGATTTCTAATGCTTCCCATCAATAATGAATCAAAGGGCAGGTTCAAAACATTTCAACTACTTTTTGAAACTTTCTATAATGTGTCATTATTTTCATTTTCATGGATGACTGCAGTGTTTTTAGTGCTCAGTAAATTAAACTAAAAGTGAAATAAATCTTCCGACAGCAGAATAGAAACAATGTACAAGGGTAGGAAGGCTCATTACTGCAAATTATTTTGTGATGAATACAGTTCCACAGCTTTAGCATTATTTCAGAGCTGTTAAATTATTAAAAGAGAAAAAAAAGTTTACAAATGAAGCACATTCTTCATTCCAGAATATATTTTCTGAAACACTGCTAATACTTCATCCATCTTTCAAATACCCACCCAGTACAAGGTCAAGGGGGCCTGTGTTAAGCAGAAAAAGGACACAAGCCCAGGAAGTGCCCTGGACAGAACAACAATCTACAGCATGGCAATTCAGAAATTCAAACTTGCATAAAATGTTGTTGCTCTGTGGAAGAAACGCAGAAGCAACACAGGGTGGTAGCATTCAAGCCCGCAACCATGCAAATGTGAGGCAATAGTGCTGGCCAAATTTATTCATTTTAAAACCCAGAATTCTATTTAAAATGAAGTATTCATAACTTCACATTTAAATATCTTTAAATCATTCACATTTGCAAATGCATTTATTAGGGTAAACAGACATAAAGTCATAGACTTCTAAGTATAAGCATTGTTGGAAGGCCTACTGCTGCAATCATGCACATTGCACTTATTTAAAAAAATATTAAAAACACTTAACAATAAAAACAACTAAAACTGTTAGTTGTTTTTGGGGAAAGCACGCAAAATTCCATTTTATTTTAATGAGAGTAAGAAGATGCTTTGTTTTGTTACATACCATATTTAGTATGCCATGTAAAAAAGCAGCTAAAAGCAATGTGTGGAGTTTTTATTATGATTATCATGAGACTTCCAGCTGGTATGGGGATAACTCAAACATAATCTAGCTCAGGGGCAGGCAGTCCCGATCCTGGAGTGCCAGTATCCAGCAGGTTTTCTATTCTACCTGATGACTTATTATCTGCTTGGGATCAGGTGTAGTTCAACAGAGACCAAGTAGGGTAGAAAACTGGCACTCCAGTTGAGGGTTGCCTACCCCTGATCTAATAGATCTACATCACAGACCACATGTAGTAATTAAGACCTATATGTAAAATCATTCCTTTATACTTAGATACTAATGTGCTAGAATGTATTGGAAAGTTGTGTACATCTAAAAAAATCAGATGCTACAATATTTACAACTCATATGTAGGTCTTTTTACACACTTATTGACTTTTCAAAATAATTTAATACTGTTACCAATAAATCACCTATCCGTCATCATACCACATGTCTTGATCAGGGTCACGGGGGACCAGAAGCATAACCCAGGCAGTATGGGGGACGCAGCTGGTGACACTGGGTGGGATGCCAGTCCATCACAGGGCACATGCACATTCACAAGCACATAATGACTGCATGTCTTTGTGCTGCAGAAGGACACCACAGTATCTAGGGACACAGGGATAACATGCAATCTCCACAAAGACTGAAAGTGGATGTGAGATTACCAGCAGGGTAACCCAACGAGCCACAGTACCACCTCTCTAAGTCATAGTAGTCAATAACAGCAATGATAAAATAATGCTACTGACGTAGTGGCAAAGTAAGATCACTGCTGTTTTTATTGTATAGCACATTATGGTAGCTGAATGGGTGAACAGTAGTCATATTGTGGGTTTGAATCCAGGCCCCTGCATGATATGTATGACATTTGCATGTAGTCTCAGATTGTTTGTCCTTCCTCTCTGATTTCAGCTGGTGGTTTACATGTTTTTTGTGTAAATATCGCACTGTTTCTGTGTGAGTGTGCCCGAGGATGGCCTGATAGATAATACGTTGTAATTATTAGTATTATTATTATTATTATTATTATTATATTTTATGCCTATGTAGTGTTTGTCGAACATCAAAATGAAACATTGCAGCCTGCTCCAATAAAAGGAATTTAACTCTTAACCATTAACAGCTAGCACACTGAAAATACAGAGACATATGTAAAACAACAGTCATTCGTCAAACAAAACGTCGGAAGGTTTCGCATTTATTCGTCATACATTTACGTTTACTTGTAAATGTGGGGTAAAATGACTGACAGCTAGAATATCGTAAACTGTTATTTAAATAAGTAATTATTTTAAATATTTAATTAATACAGCTGGTAAAATATGCGAATAATCGAGAAATTTAGAGGGTTGGTTGCCTTTGGCGTCTACATGCTGACATACACAGATAAACAGTCATTTTTCATTAATCTCAAGAACAATGTCCTTAATGAGCAAAGTCTGGGTTTATGCACTCGAAAGTGATAATAGCATAAGCCGCATAGAGTTTCGCCTCTCCCCCCCCCCTGCCTTTTAATGTGATAGCTGAATGCTATTAAAATGTGAAAATTTTCACTATTTAAAACACCCCATCACAATTTATCATTATTATTATTATTGTTATTATTATTTTCGTTACGTATAAAAGAGCATAATAACGATCATTGTGACAATCACGTTCAGTCAATACGGCCATTTCGTCATTTGCTTTCGCCGGTAACCGGATGCGATGCTGCGGCCACGGCGGTCCTCCCCTTCAAGTACGATCTTGCGGCACCCCTCGACTTATTATATCCATGTCATATTTTATCGTATAATCATCATCATCATCATCATCATCATCATCATCATCACTAATGTGTTACAAATACGAACACAAGCGGAGGTTTAAACAATGTAATATAAAGGGATAACAAACCACTAGGCAAGACTAAGGTAATTGGTAAAGAGGGGTATATCACACACTGAATATTATAATGAAGTAATGGAAGACGTAGGTATCGTTAATGTCAGTGCCGCAGAAAACCAATCGCGCCGTATTAAACCGCTGTTCACCAAAAGCGATCACACTGCTGCATTGGCCGGATCGCATCCTTGTTAGTAACTGCGTTTTTCAAGCCCTCTAATATGCCAATACTGAAGAAATGTATTTTGAAAGACAAAAATATAAAAACAAATAAAGCAAATTATCTATTTAGTAGCGTAAAGCACGAGAGACAGTAAATCTGTCAGCATTTATGCACCTTACATTGTGAAATACCATACGGTCTCATAATTTTGCATGGTGTGTCAGGCGAGACAAATGCCGCTTACCTCATTCTTCCCTTTTTCTCTTGTAAGACTGACAAAAATCCGTTGATTGGTATTTATTTGAAGACTCCACTGGGCAACTATAACAAAGAGAAATCTCAGGCTGGTACTTTTGACTTGATATTTTGTATATTAGGCCAGTCAGGCAGCGTATGCAATGTCAATGTGTTGCTGATGCTGACGAGCGACGCCTGGGAAAAGCTACAGACTTCAAATTGCAAATGTTCTCTCTTAACCTTTTTGCGGACTACCATTCCCCTCTAGTTATTTTCCGCGTATCCCCTGTCCTATGTTGATGCATCGATGTCTGCTATTGTTGTAAAACGGCACAGCGTCGCGTCTAACAGTTGTCCTTTAGTTGCCATCTTCCGTTCTTTTTCCTGCAGGGTTTACAGAGAAAGGGGGATGAGAGGTGGACACAACCTTACGATGTTGTGCTGCCCACTTGCGACAGCACCGCCCTACAATACAGCGGTCATGGGTAAAATAGAAGCGCACATGTCTGCCCGCTGTCTGACTCAGGTTTAACAAACTGCCTGTAATATTGTTTTAAGGGTTAAATGTGCCAATAATAATAATAATAATAATAATAATAATAACGGGTTTACATACCATTTTTGCAATGAAAAACGATTCGAATACGCAGCTAATAATTATGTCTCCGAGAATTTTCCGGGAATGTTATTTTATAGTTACGGGACTGATATCCTGAAGGGTTGTTTGGGAGTCCTATGGTTTGCCAGGAAACATGTTTTAAACGAAAATATATAATATAAATTTTACTTGCATGTTTTGGTTTATGGATCATTCTGCTAAAGTTTGCAATGCGGGAACCTTTGGATAACCTTTGGGTACCGTTCCTGTTTGGTTATATTAATGTTCTCCTAACCAATGCTGTACAAGAACCCTTTGGAAAGCCGTATGGCAACGTTCCATTTAGGTTCCCTAGCGTTATAGAAAGGTTCATGTAATGTTAGAAGTCTCAAAATGTTTGGAGAACGTTATGAGAAGGTTTTTGTAAAATAATCAAAGGAGAACCATAACCTAACATTAGTAGAGTGGTAAATTTGGATTGGGACTTTAAAACATTTACCTTGCTTGTTTTGCAAGAAATTACAATAAAAAAGTTCATAATGATTGTGCCAATTTAGTGCAATAAATTAGCTGTACATAACATTTAAACAAGCTGTGTCAGTCAGCTTTACTGAGTGAAGTTTGTGGTGGAGAGATGAGATTGTTATTTTTGTGGACTATTTAATGTGCCTTCTTTCGCTTGTATCAGTTTTTAGGCAGCTCTACAGTTTCCTTCAAATCCCTTTTTCCTGGGCACCAGAAAAATGGCAGCCAGCTTGTTACCTACATACTGAGTATTATATGGTATATACATTACATATTTGTTGTACCTGTTGTAATCTTTTAAAGTGATTAGTTGTCATTATTGACACACCACAGTACACAACACTGAAATGCATCCTCTGCATTTAACCCATATGTGACATAGGGGGCAGCTATTTCAGCACGCAGGGAACAGTGCTTGGAGTGGTACATAGCTCAGGGTACCACAGCACTACTTTGCTGGTTGGGATTGAAACCAACAATCTTTTGATTACAAGTGCATTTCCCTAACAATTAGGTCACAGCTGCCCCACTTCTATACCTATTATATTTATTGTGCATTTATTGTATGTACAGTTGACTGCAGGGAGGAATGCAAGTTCATTATACTTATACCCATACTTGTATAAATGAAAGTAATTTTCTGAATCTTGAATTTCAGGTGGCTTAGCCAGAAACAGGCCAAGTCTTCCAGCATGGTATTCCATGAAAGTAGCTAAAGAAAGCCAGAATTTCCATGAAAAAGTCAGACTTAAAACTAGCACCAATCTCTAAACTTGGCCACAAGTCGTTCCACTAATGCAATTCAGCTTTAACTAATCAAGGCTTATGCCAGACAGACCTGCATAACCTCACTTAGTGTGCATACTTGAGATATTTAAAAAGCTCAAATGAATGGATGAATGATAAATCGATCAAATGAGTCAGAAAGCATGTAAAACGAGAGTGGTGTTTTTCTTCTGCTGCAGAACAAACGCTGCTGATGGAGCTGTATGAAAAATGCAAAGATATAATCGCTAAAAAAGGCAATACTGTGGCCATAAATTAAGCCAGGGATTTGACTTGCCAAAGAATTGCAGGCAGAATAAATGCAGAAGTAATGCAAATGTTACAGGTAGCTAATACTTCACTGTCTGCTGAAGAGAGAAAACAACAACCAACATCTGTACGAATCACTTTGAAAATCAAACGTTAAATGTTATTGAACAGCACACACACCCAACATTGCCCAGAAGCAACAGTCAATAAAGACAGCGCGCCTACGTGAGCACCTGTCCGCACACCTGTGTGTGTGAGCGCGCTGGTGTTCATAAGGTTTCTCCATGTAAATGTGTAGTAGCCACAGCCCCGCCCCCCAGGACATGAAGCCGACAAGGAAGAGACCTGAGCCCCAGACATCCAGAGGCCCCCCAGGGCATGGGAACCCCAGGAGGCCCACCACAGGTACAATTGCAGCCGCCACCCAGTAAAGGGCAGAGGACCGCTCTGGAGGGGGGCCATCCGGCAGCCACATCGCAGGAACCCCAGGGGGCCATGGTGGCGAGCCTGACAGGCTCCGCCAGCGGCCGGCCATACCAGGGGAGACCGGACCCCGGGCCCAGAGATCCAAGGGCTGCGTCACCCACCAGCCGGGGCCTGACAGAGCCGGGAGGGAGTGTGGCGGGGGGAATAGAACATAAGAACATAAGAACATAAGAAATTTACAAACGAGAGGAGGCCATTCGGCCCATCAAGCTCGTTTGGGGAG
>JAODUD010010028.1:0-13839 GCA_026784285.1 Stomatorhinus walkeri
TAGGTTAATAACTTTAAAACTAGACAAGACACATCCAATGGTGCCTGAACACCGCAGTTAGCCATCATTTGTACAACTCGAATGAGGGTATGGGGGACCTATTTGGAAGCATGTTTACTGACTCTGATATAGCTAAAGGTTTTGCATGTGGCAAGGATAAGACTGCATACATGATTAGGTTCGGCATTGCACCACATTTTAAGAAATTACTTGTAAACAATACAGGTATTGTATATACAAGTAAAATTGTTACACTTTTCTCTATAGATTTATTTTGGGACATGTTCAAACTTTTAACTAACTTTGCATCAACCAATTAATACCAATGATTACCACCCATTACCATTCCATGGACTCTTTGGACAGTTTTTTAATTCACAGTGTAAGTTATTGTTACAAGTTACCCATTGATGAAATAATTTACTACTTTAGTCTGTGTATATGAGAATGTGTGCGTCTTAGTGTGTGTCACATGACATAAAATTTCATTAATGCTTAAGGCCGTTGTCATTTAAGAAGTGTCAAGTTGACTTTATTAGGTGGGGTTAAGGGTTATGGTTAGGATAACCCAAGGGCTAGAGTTAAGGCAAGGACAAACAAAACTCAACTTGATACTACAAAAAAACTAATATTTAATTGACCTAATATTTATGATGGGTATGAAGATTTACCCCCCCCCCCCAAAAAAAGGCCGCTGCCCAATTGTTGGTAGTAAACAATATTGTGGAGGTAGTAAAGAAAAGGTAGTAAAAGATAGCAAAGTCAACACTAGGATTCCTGCATAAACCCTGGTATGGGAAAAACCCTAATCCCAATAATGACACCCTTAACCCCTACCCAGCCCAAACCTTAACCATAAGTAACCAAACAAAACACAAGACTTTTTTACTTTTTTGATTTGTATTCACAGATTTTTGTGAAATTGAGGTTTTCCAAATAGCAACCTCAACAATGTGCCTAAAAGTAAGGAAATTTCAGGTTTTGCCACACTTCTTGCTCCCAAAAAGTGATCTGTGCAACACACACACACAAAATAAAATGGAAAATTTGTCTGTGTGTTCAGTAGTCCAGTCATTAACGTCGTAACGGTCTAATGTCGAACACCCTTTTGTTCCTATGTGTCTTGCCTCCTCCAATAAATCCCATGTGGACGTGTGCTCCTGTTTCCCTGCCACGCACGCCACCGTTGGTGACACAAAATAGTGGTGGTAGGATTCAAACCCCCAGGTGCAAGACAACAGCAGCACCCAGTGAGGCACCAGGTACTAAGTAACACAAATGAATTTGTATTCTGAGTATATAATTAGGAAGCTGAATGCATAATTAGATGGGATCAATCCTACAACCCAGTTGTGAGACTACTCCACAAACTACTCAATCATCCATGATGACTTAGGCAAAAAATGTAATTACCTCTGATCTTTCACCAGCAGATTCTTGATAAATTCCTTAGCATTTTCACTGGTGTCTGGAAAATATCTGTCCTCAATCTCATAGTTCATTGCTACAATGTTGTTTAAAGTCTCCTCATCTGTATCTCCTTGGAAGGGGGACATACCACTCAGCCTATGGAAGAGTAAATGCCATGACAGTGAAATTAAATACATAGCTGTTAAAACCCATTCTGTGGCAGGTCACATGACTGAAGAAGAAATAACTCATTCTCCACCCACTGCAGAGTACAAGGTTGCCAGAAGAGCCAAAAGCCCCATCATGAAATTGCAAATAATTTACAGAACAGCCTTTCCATTTGCATAACCTACATAGTTTTATAATAACCATAACACAAAATGTTTGAAGTAGACTCTAAATTTGTAACATATAAAAGTTTTTTTTGAAAAAAGTTTCAAGACTTTCCTTTTTCATACTCACAGTATGTAGGTGATAACACCAACACTCCTGTAGACAGATAAATATTTTCAGTTCAATCCTATGCAGTGAAAAATTATTCATCATTTTCCTGCTTTAGAAATTGCAACATGTTACATAAACAAGATATCAATAAACTGTAATTCACACAACATACTAACAACATTTACAGGGTTATAGATTAGATTAAAACAAAGTAGAAGCTAAACTAAAGGAGATAAACCTTTATTGCATATACATTTTTAATCTTAAGAGGCCAACACAAATTATGCAAAAATACATTGTAATGTTGTGCTCTTGATTAGTAAAAAGCTGTAATGTACCACACAGACAACATCTGGATTGGGTTGTTTCCAAACTTTGGTAACAATTGTCAATGAAAAAAACTGTAGGAGCCAACAAGAGCTGTACTACAGCTAAACTGACTTGTGAGAAACAGCTTAGCCCTTGCAAAGTCACCATACAGCCTAAAAGTGAGTTCCTGGCTTACAGGCTATTACCTACCAAATCCAAACCTTTTCTGCTTATGTGAAATTATAATGCAAGTAAGCTACTTTATTGTTATATTAACTGCAACTGTATTTCGTTGATATACTGTAAATAAATTCTCATTAAATTAACATGGAAGTTTATCACTGATGTGAACACAATGACATGATTCAGAACCCACAGCCTGTATGCCTGTGTCCATACATGACTTGCAAAACCGGAAAAACCTTCACTCAAGATCTGGGCTTGACTGAACTAAACACCTGCTGCAGTTTGATAAACAGCTACTACACCTTCTATGGAGGTCAATAACCCAAAGCAAAGGATCAGGGTTTTTATATATATCATACACACACACACACACACCTAATTCAACAAACCAACACATTACTGGGAATTGATACTTTTCAAAGCATTTTTTCCCAAAAGAGTCTCATATTTCATTAACACATCAGGCATGTCTATTTAGGTGTCTTGCGTGAATTTTAATCTTGATGTCATTACACAATATCCCACTAAGTAAATGCTGGAGAAGGAATGTGCAGCCTCAGCAAGATAAAAACATATCTGGACAATAGAACATTCCTGCAGCAAGAGTTTTACATAGCAACTTACCACATGTCTGTTGCTGAACTCAAGGGCTCATAGCAAATCACCTCCGGTGCTGAAGGAAGAGAGACAAGATGTATGGAGGCCAAAGGAATAACGCAGGTGAACAAATTAACATCTAAAAGCAGACTTTATAGAACCTGTAGATAAGAGTTCACATACAATAAGTAAATGTCAGGGGCCAGTTGCACAAAACACCTTAAGTTAAGATTCTCCTAGTCCGAGTTAAGGTTTCCTTAAAATAAAGTCCATTTTACAAAAGTCTTTCCTTAAAATGTTCCTTAAGCATTTAAGTTAATTCCACTTATCCTGGTCTTGTACTTAAGGAATCCATTCAAGTTTCCTTAACAGCAGCACAAAAGACCAAGGTCAGAAAAATACACTTAAGATACCTTTGACCATCTTAACTGCAACATGGCTGAACTTATGGCGATAAATGAAGCAAATGAACACATCCTGAGAAGAGTGTCCTGTGACTGGGAGTACCCAAAGAATACGATTAATAATGATCAATTGATTTTACCTGACAGTCAATTTATGATTTTTTTTAATTATACGGCCTATGACATGTTTATATTTAACGATTTTGAGGTAAAAATGTAATAATTCTATGGACAGCTTCCCCCAGCCCAGGGGTTCCCAGAGTCTGGGGTTGTGGGATGATACTTCATAGGTGAAAAAAATCCCATTTTAACTGTAACTGCAACTGGTTGATCGCAATGAATCTACTAAGGGCTCCCCGATCGGCAAAATATATGGAACTTGGTAGCTCGTACTATAATAAAGGTTGGTCACCATTAATACAAACATAGCAGGAGTTGTGAGTCTCTGGCAGTTATTACGTGGTTGTGGAATAAAAAGTTTGGGGACTCAGATCACTGGTAGATTTAGGTATGGGCAATGGGGTGGCATGAGGTCCGCACAAGAAAAGAAAAAACAAACAATCAGAATAGTGACATTTGCACTTCAGTTTTCTATTACTTCATTGCACATCACATCAATGGTGATATAATGATGACCCTCTGTGTGGGTCAATTAAGCTAGTTAGAGTGGGTGTCCTGATTCTATTTTCTGAGCTAGACAGGCTACCACTGAAAAATATGAGATGTTGGGGGGGTTGGGTTCACCAAAACAGGAGCTGGGAAATCTATCAAGTAGCGCACCTTTAGCTCTGTACAGTACTAATATAATTAGTAAAATCAGTCAAACTACAAAATGCTGCCAAATACACCACAATTTATTCATTCATAATACTGTATTTAGTTTCACAGACATATTTTTAAATTTTTTTCTAGTTTCTGGGCACACATTGTTGCTGAGGATTGGGGGGGCCTGAAGGGGGGTTCACCCAGGGCGCCATGCAAGCTAGAACCACCATTATCCCATGTCCTACCAGACACAAGCCTTCATTTCATGTAGAATGAACCCAGAAAGCAGCTGAAGCCCTAATACTCTCCTGTATATAAGCAATTATGAGGAAACAGTACAGTACAGTTTGTACACATTTCCTTTCTTCCTCAACATGACCACTGAAACATTGCAAGTTTTTCAAATTTAAAATGGTTCCAAAACATTGGTGCTAATATAAGCCCCTAATATATCAGATAGGTAGAATAGACAGATAGATGGAGACGGATGGACAGACAGACAGACACTTTATTAATCGTGAAGGACATTGAGAAAGAGTCAATACTACTATTCACCAGAATGACAAGGGCTCAGAATGTAGGATATAATACACTTAGGTCAATAGCTGACACTAATACATCAAGCAGAGTCAGTAATACTTACCAATGTACTGAGGTGTACCACAACTGCTCCTGTACACCACTCCTGGTGTAAGGTACTGAGCAAGCCCAAAATCAATTATCTTGATTTGGGGGATTGGTACCTTTTTGTCTGATAACATGATGTTTTCAGGCTGAATGTGCATAAAACCAAAATGGGTGATAAATTATATACAGATTTGATAATACAGCATACACTGTAAACTTTTTTGGCTGTGTCAATTGATTTAAACCACTTCTAGTGAATTAAACCCCTGGGAATTAGTTTTTGATTCTGTTCTGTTAGGTGTTTGGTGTGTTACTTTAGTGGAATGAATAACCAGGGAAATCAACATTTCCAATGCAATAAACTCAACCCTGCTGACAGCAAATACAAACACAATGCCTGAATAATGGCAGTGGACACAGTGCGTCAGACACAAGGCAGTACTTTGACACAAAGCTCCACTCCCTAGGGCTTGGTGACTACAGGGCACTTCCATAAAATGACAGGAAAGAAAGCAAAGAAGGAATGAACAACGCTGCTGAAGTAAAATTACTGTGGGACCGAGGTCACAGTTGAGAATATTAATTTCGTTCAAGTGTAGAATGTAGGTCATAGTGCTGTGTCACATAGATTACAATGTAGAATGTAACCGAGAGGACAGTGCCATGTTGCACAGATTACAGTGTAGAATGTAACTGAGGGGACAGTGCCATGTCACATAAAGTACAGTGTAGAAATAACTGAGAAGAGAGCGTCATGTTGCATAGATTATAGTGTAGAATGTAACAAAGGGACAGTGCATATATAACACTTATAACTTGTCACATGTCACATAAATCAGAGTGCAGAATAAGCATGATTACTGTAATTATAAATTGATTTTAGACCACAGTGAACAATATATCTGAGCTGATGTACTACCTTGAGATCAAAGTGCACGATATGCTTGCTGTGCATGTACTTGACTCCCAGTAGGATTTGCTTGATGAATACGATGGCCTCACTTTCCAAAAGATTCTCCCTCTCAGCTATATAGTCAAATAGCTCTCCCCCAGTAATTCTGCAGAGAGGAAGAGCACAGCAGATGAGGAGAAAATAGTCTTCACTGTTTAGAAAGTGAATTGTTCCTCAATTTCAGATGGATGCTGTAGTGGCATGCCATTGAGAAGCTTTTATAAAGCTTCTTCACAGTCTGAATAAGACCAGCCAGAGATTAACACTCATGGTGGCAATACCACAAACTACAAGAATTGTTTAAGTAGTGAGCAAGAAGGGTTAAAATAATCTGCAACACGAGGGCCTACTCCAGCACGTGTACAGAAGCTGAGGACATTCATTAAAACCACACAGGTCCAAGCAGCTACAACGGGATTCCATGTCCCTTCCACTTCCCCCAAGCTCATGCTTTACTCACAGCTCCATGATGAGCACCAGCTCTGCTGCTCCTTCAAACACATCATGCAAGGCCATGATATTCTCATGCTGCAGGGCCTGTAGGATTTCCACTTCCTCTTCCACCCTCCTTCTGTCCAGCCCTGAGCCACTGTCCATGACTTTTTTCACCTTCAGAAATTTTCCCGCCAAGTGAGTCCCAGAGGACCGATCTCGCACATCCCGAACCTCCCCAAAGTGTCCACTGTCACAAAAACAGAGTGCAATGAAGGGATGATCAATGAAGCAGTGACTGAACAGTAAGAATAAGAGATTGCAATGGATCCTATGATCATTTGCTCACCTGCCAATCACTTTACCAATTTCATAGAAGTCTTCCACTTTCTCCAGTCTGAAGACCGACATGCTGATCTTTGTTTCTTTGTGTCCTTCTTACTTCATGATCATTCACTGTCCTTCCATGCTGCACCAGTGTGCTGCCCTGCCTGAAACTCAGCACCAGAACCCGAGCAATGATTAACATCACTACATTATACCAAATTCTACATAAAGCAACATTTTGTTTTTTGAGTAATATGTTGACAGCTTATAGAGCAGGATATTTTACTGCAAACAAAATTATGGTAAGATTAAGAAACAGGTAAAAGAAAAGCTGTTAAATAATGATACATTAAATCATATCTAAGACCTCTAAGGGAAAAATGGGAACATGCTACAGCACAGAGGCTACCCTCGCTCTCAGAGACTATCCTCTTTCAAGCTACAACAGATCTGTAAGACAACAGCTTCAGGAGTCCTTAGTTCAGCTTGATCTGTACCCAGCATACTCGGCTCACCTATTTCAGGTGAACACACAGAGTAACAAATGTATGATCCCTTAATGTCCATAATACTCTGCATCTGCCCTAAATACCCCTGCACAGATTACCTGAACACAGGGTTTTAGAAGTAATTATCCATACATTTTCCAACCATCCAAAACTTATAAAAGAGCCTGGAACCCATCCCAGAAAATATATGACACAGGGAAGGGGAACACCCTGGGTGGCATATGGAGGAACACAACGTATGAACAATTATGAGACACTGGTGACTTTGGACTTTGGGAGGAGCCCAGAGTAGCTAGAGGAAACGCGTCACAAAATGGGGAAGACATGTAAACTTCATTTACACTGAATAGGACCAGGATTAAACCCCCCTGCTGTGGAGGCTGGAAGTAACAGCACTATCCAGTTAACAGTAATAAATTCATATTCCAGGTAAATCCCGGTGGATTAGAACGAAGAATAGTAACTTTTTGGTGGTGTGTGGGCACAGCAAATACTGTCTCCATGGTTTTGAATTTGAATTCAGCTATGGCTCTCCATATACAGACATTGCATGTATATTCTCTCAAATACTCCAGTTTCCTCTCCAAATCCAAAAAGTATACGTTTCGTGTGAAACGGAATCGTGAATTTCTTTTAATATCTGAACATTTACCCTACTTGGGCCTTATGTACCAGAAATAGCACAGAAATGACCGCAATTTGACAAGTGCTTAAAAATGAAAGCAAAGAGCATAAAAGAGTTTGAGGTTGATGATACAACTTAATAATTAAAATTTAAAGGTCTATTTATTAGGGAGGGACAAATGAAGAAAAATTAAATATTGGAGAATACAACCTCCCAGATCCTGTGACCCTATACCAGAGGTGGGCAATCTTATCCGCAATGGGGTGGTGTGTATGCAGGTTTTTGGGGTAACCTTTAGGTCAGCTGTTCAAACCCAGGTGTGAGGACTCTTTAGCCAATCAGTCCTCTAATTAGTAACCTAATTAGGGAGCTGCAGCAAAAAGCCACATACATACCAGCCCTTTGCCAAAAAGATTGCCCACCCCTGCCCTATACAAAGCTCTCAAACCTGTATTAAATAGTAATTCATAAAATTCCTTGCTTCTGCCCTTTACCTGGCTGGTTTCTGGTTATCCTCAAAGTCTCCTGCTTCACTTTATTATTGTGTACTGCTGCCTTAGAAAGTTTGAACCTGAAAGCAACCAGCCATTTAGCCTTCTGCCGGCAGAACCAGGATTTTAAAAAAAGCAAATTTGTTTGAAAATATAGAGGAGTCACTTAATTTTTTCCATGGTTGTATTTCGTAGACTGACTAACTATACATTCCTAAACAGGTTTTTCCCAGGTGCACCAACATTCCAATGGCAGTAAAAATGAAGAGAAGCTGTAGTATGTAGATTAATAATCACCAGCAGATACTGAAACTATTTTATCGCTCTGTTGGCTATTTAAACCGTACCCATCGTCCAAAGCATGCGCTAATTCTTTAAAAATGAGCATTATTACACATTTTCACATATTCTTCTTGGGTATATAATTTAACTAGTTTTGCTTCTTTAATTTCACAAATAAGTTTGAAGTTTATAAGTTTGACGATAAAAGGACAGTGAACTAAACACGGATATCCCCGAAACTAGTATTGTAAAATAATACACATATGATGCCGGAATGTGACGATGTGGCATTTTGAAATGGCTTTCTATCGATTTTTTTCTTCCCAGTCGGAACCTCTGAGTTAAAATACAGTAAGACTGCGTGGTTCACATTTACATAAATTAGAATTATATAATTAACGGCAACCACCATAGAATAGAAAACCGAACATGGCGTATTTTTTCCATTTGAAGTTGGATACTAATCATATTTTAAAAGAAAAGTATGAAACAACTAGGCTATATGGAAATAACGAAAGAACTCACCTTTGAAAATACGAGAGTGGGAGGTAATTTAAAATTAATCCCTCATACAGAAAATCGTTTTCCTACTAAGTACAAGTGCCCGACACCTACAAACTGCTCTTTCGGGCGCTGTGAGAAGAAGTTAAGTGCGAACCCTTAAAATAAACTCCGCCCGTTTCCTGTGGAATAGTAATGAACGTAGTTCAAATTGCCTGGTATGTCATTTGTTCTAAAGTTATGTAAACATTTCTTTCAGCTACATATCAGCAAGTAATAGTTACCACATAACAACGTGACGCAGCAACCACTTAGGGATTGAACTTGAAACCTGGAAGTCGATCAAAAGCAAATGTTCCCATATAAGGTAATGTAGGCATGTTTCTGTCACACCGACTTTCTGTTACTTCCACATACTTCGTTGGACAGGTCGCTGACTAAGAGACAGGAGAGGAACGGAGACTTACTTTGAGCTAGATCTTGCATCGAAAGAAATTTACTACACACACACGCACAGGCCTGTACACAGGCTTTAAATTAATATTTACAAATCTATATAAAAATTAATTATATAATTTATAAAAATCGTATTACGTATTCAACGAAATAAGCAATTCCCAAGTCATTGTATCTATTATAACTTAATTATTGTATAAGCGCGTAAACGTTATAACAAGTCACCTGACATGTGCCTTTGTGGTCAATTTGACCCCAGGGTAGGCGTGAAAGGAAAAGGTGTATTATACAGACTACGTAACTTTCCAAAATCTTAAATTCTCCCAACTTTAGGATAACTACGCAGCTCATGACAATGATTGCGGCTGATACGATCCGCGGATGTGTCGTAACTTAACTTGCAATGAAACCAACCATATGTTACGGTTTGTTTAGAGCCCGCCCACTGAATTTGAAGTTTAACTTCGACAAATAATTTTAGTGGCTACTTGTATCATTTAACATGTATTTAAATAGTCGTTTAAAGTACAATTTAAATTATCTCATTTAAATGACATTTATAATCACTTGATGTAAAATTTTAAACGACCATTTAAATAACATTTATATATTGAATTTTGTCACAAAAATTCACTCCCCTCACATTCGAGAGATGGCCAGCATTTCTACGGCAGATATGTCCAAAACTAGACTTCTTCCCAACAAAACCACAAAGCCCCTCTAAAATATATATTCTTTCAGTTTGAAGTGGTGAACTGCCACTTCAGGCTGATTTTTCATTTCAAAAAGTACCAGCAGGTCTACTAAACCCATTTACAAATAATTTTCACTTTCTCACAAGTCACATGGAATTCCAAAAACTACAATAGCAAGATTCTACTGTAAGTACACCAAACAAATGAATTGCCTGCATCTCAGAAGTAATATAGACAATACATATACTGGAATTTCTTACCTTTGTTTTAATTAGATATCCAATACTTTAATGTAGCCAACTTTGGTCAGCTGGCTAGCATGAGATTTCAATTCAAGACAAGACTACACACATTTATATGTAAGAGTTTCATTACTTTGTGAAGTCTGTAGGGCTTGCCAACTAGCCCAACACAGATAGCATGATTGTCACACCAGAAAAGTGAGTTGGCAGTCCTGGTTCTTCGTTACAGCACGTCGATTTATACCACTATAGGTGCTTAGGAGTGTGTACGTTAACTTTAAAAGCAAACCATGATCTGGGAAATGGAATGGAAGCATGTCAGTACAGAGAGTAGTAGTACACAGCAGGCAGTGTAGCTAGCTTGGTAGCTAACTAGGTTGGTGACAATGCAAATGATGGCCTGATTAGCAAATGTCAGATTATAAGTCTTAAAAAAGCTAGCCGGCATTGGAATAAGCAATAGAATTTAACATAAGCAGGGCTGGAAATTAAGTTTGCCTGCAAGCAAATTCAACTGAATGGCTGACTACAATGAAGTAGCCAGCATTAGACTCCATTTCTGGAGCAAATTAGTACAGATATTAGTAAAGTACACTGGCTGACCACCACTCCCTTAGGTGACTGAAGGGTAGCAATGCAACGCTTGTTAGAGCTGCTCCGCTACTTGACTGAACATAGCTTTGCTATATAAAAGCTATTCAGGTTTGATAGTAGCAATGCTATGACCACGGTACTAGAAATGTTGAAGAACAAATTGTTTTTGTGGTGATGCTACTTCCTAAAAGTGGGTGTTACTCTAATCAAACATACAAGTCAATTTGTAAAAACTCCTTTATTCCCAAAAGATGACAAGTCACTGGGGCACACTGACCATTTACTAATATCGATACACAGCCCAATATGATTTCAGAACACAATTCATTCCAGATTAAGACAGTATCAGGAGACAGTGAGGCAAACCACCCAGCAGTCCTACTTTAGGATGACTGGCTTTTTCCAGTGCGCCCCTTCCCCCTTCATCTTTTACATCCCAATATGGGTATTTTACTCCTGTGCCTCCATGGTTGCTTCCTTCCTTCTACTTCCCAAACTACCCATAAGCCTAATTTAAACCCTTTTACCAACCCACCATAACGCCATTCAGTTCCTCTTGGTCTTGGGAGAGTCATATTTCCTCTTGCTGGAGTACCAGAGGAGTAGGGGGATGCCAATGGATGGCAAGGTCATGACCCCAAAAGCAGCCCAGTCCAGCTGTGGGGGAAAAGGGTGCGAGTAGAGAATGAGCATATGAAGTTGCCATTTAACCAATGAAACACCCGTTACAAGGCTAGTACAGAATACAGAAAGGTCCCAGGGCCAAAAAGACAGAAGCACTGGCTGGGTGTTCCAGTCAAAGTCAGTTCAGCATTGAATACTGTCAGGCCATAGGATTCGTGATTGAGGGTTTGCTCAAAACCTGCACTAAACGTTCAGATGCCCTAGACTGCCCATTTCCTGCCTAAACGATCACACTACCTTCAGTTTTAAAATGTTCCTTTAAAAGGAAATGCAACTTACATAATGAGGAGAGAAGCGCCTGTCAAATTCCCTCTGGGCCAGAATACCACCCTGTCCAGGGGCACTTGTGTACCCAACCTGTGATGAGGGTGAAGACAGTCAGAGGCCAAAGCTACAAGCACATAACACTATTCAAGGTGACGACACACCTTGACATATGTATGCTCTTTTTGGCAGATTTGAAAAGTTGGTCCCTTACCACAACTTGTCCCCCTTCCTGGGCCACATAGCTGACAGATGCAGAAGTGAAGTTGAAGTATCCAGCCTTGAGGGGGCGCAATACCACTGTATGGGATACATTGCTGGCTCTGAGGTGGGGGCATTAAGGAGAAGCGAAGTATGAAAAAATGACAAGACAAGAATTCCAAGGATTTCGAAGGCTGATGCCTTGTCCAGAGCCAAGTGAAACCATTTCCCTACCCTTTTCTTCCTCTCCCTCTATCCCTTCATTTACCCAAGAGCCCAGGATGCAGGGAGCGGATGGAGTGGTAATGGGATGGGGTGACATCAGGCTTCAAGTGTTTTTTCTCTCCCTTTATTGTTTGAAACTCTGAGTGAGTCTCTTTTAGGGAAGGTGTTACATCCCTCTGCGCCCCCTTCAGCCCAGCAGTGGCGTGGTTGTGGGGGGTTGTGTGTGTCGTCAGTATTGGCTTCATTATCAAGGGAATTCTTTTCACCTGGTGACAGGTGAAATAGGGGATAAGTATGGCCTCAGATCTGTTCCTATCTTTTCACTTAGTGCGCACTGATGCTGAGCTACACCCACTCACACATCCAGCTCTCACATCTTTCCCTTTATTTTTACCCCCTCCCCCCAATTACAATGAAACAACTTATATTTCAATTGTTTGGGTTTGTCTCATTCGTGTTACGACCCAAACCAGGTCATAACAAGACAGCCCACATTAATGATAAAGAAAAAAAAAGTGGAGATTTTGGTATATAGTGTCCAGATGCAAACTAATGCCAGTTATAATAATACGATCAAGCATGTGTCCCAATGTTTCATATTATCTCACCATGGGCATCAATTCAGTTGCACGAGGTGCATCATTACCTCCTCAATTCTCGACAAACTACAGTAAGTGTTTCTACAACCAGCACAATCAGACCATTTTCAAAGGTTGCTAAAAGTGACAGCACATACTCCCCATTTCAATTGCACAGATTAAGGATACGGTGCAATCCTGTCCCATTTGACATTTAGCATTCCAGACACAATGCCAAAGTCCTCCGGTGGAAAGGAATCATCAGACAGCTCCACCTCTAGGGCAGCACTGTAAGAAGCACAACAAAACATCTGATGTTGAGTTTGGGTTTTATGGCAAACATGATCATATTGGTCACTATAAATGTCACAAATGTCAACTGTGAGAAAGGAAGCACTAGCAGCAGACCTGGTGCCGACATTGTAGATGTTGTACTGCAACGTTAGGTCCCGGCCCTCTACTGCATATCGGTTCAGTAGAGACTTGGAAGCCAAGAGCCGAGCCCCCTCCTCTCCGGTCACCAAACCCAGTGCAACCAACAGAACAAATGCACTTAGTGTCCCCATCTGGATGGAAGGAGAAAAAGAGGCAATTAAAAAATAATTATAAAACATCACACTATCAATTAGGAAGTGTATAAGGGGTCATCACATTCACTGAAAATCCAACAGTTAATTTAAAAAATATAGATGCACTGATTTGGGGAAAATGTGAGGATGACAGTGATAATGAATAAGACTAAACAAGCGGCTATTGTGGTACATTTACAGTTACAGTCCAAAAATGAAGGTAAAAATTTCAAGTTGTGAGATGTAACTTCCCATCATAAGCCAATGCTTACGTGTCCGCAAAAAGCACCGCTTAGCTACAATTGCTAGTTACAATGAAGCGGTAACCTTGATTTTACATTATAACACAATTAAACATCACAATACTTAGAATTGACGACAAAATGAAACATAAACGAACAATGTAAAGAATGCTTGATATTATTCAACGAAAACATTTTAAACCCAACTAACGCTTACGTGTACTAAAT
>JAODUD010010029.1:0-13807 GCA_026784285.1 Stomatorhinus walkeri
ATTCCATGCGGTATGTGGGCCAGATGAAAATGCGTGATGTGGGCCACATCTGGGCCAGAAAGATTTTGCTATCTGGGTATAATTGATATTTTAGTATCGGTCCGCATATCCTTAATTGGAGGGGACATGATTAAAAATAAGCCGTGAAAATCCTGTGTTTTACATAGGAGATGGTCTAGGTTATCAGGCAAGGAGTGGGACTAATTTTAAGCCCGGGTGTTTTGTGCCCAAGACCTGCCTATTGTGTCTTCATTCTCAGGGAACTTTAATAAATGACGCTACATTTCAAGTCTTACTGTCCCGACAAAATTTATTACTGACATTTCAAGAAGAAAATAAATCACATATTGTACTGTTCAAGCAGTCTATTCCAGCCCCATCTGGTATCTTTCCAACATCCATCGTTTGAGAAACTTGCAGTAATTAACCATACCAAGCTTTTAGTTGTCCCCCTGCAAACGCTCACTCACTTCTCCGATCAGACTCCCAGCTTGTCGCGATCATGCTTCTTTTGCGCGTTTCTCCGTGCAGAGCGAACGTGAGAACTCGCCGGTTAACCTCCTACATGTTAACCCGAACAGACACCCTGGGCCGGGTCTGCCACACATTCGTATCTTTCCGTATGCATACAGACAAACACACGGCAAATCCACACTTTATTATTCCATTATTTTATCCCTAAAATTAGCTACATTAAAGCGTTGGGATAGTTTGTAAACTCCATAGACTGTTTACAAGGTAATAAAACTGTTACACGTAAACGCGTGCGAAGAATTATCTGGAATTTAAAATTATACGCCAGCTTATTGACAAAATCTTTGTACGCCCTTGACTAAGTAAACGTAAAACGTGAACAGACTAATGTCCCTACTTCAGCCGGGTTTCTCTAGAGTTAGTCACATTGGCAAGCTTTTGTTTTGGACACAGGTGCACATCCATTTGCCAAAAAAGCAGAAAAGAGTAAGACTTTATGTTTAATAATTTGTCTTTAAGAAACAGTCAAAAAGCATGAAGAAGAAACTAAAAACTGTAACATTGTACAAAAGGACCGCATCTCAAATATAAATTAATAAATGTGAAAAGTGTTAGCTTTACTTATTTATAAAAACTTATATATTTATAAAAAATAAGGGCTTAAAACGCAACAAAACTAAATAAAACAACACAAAGCTAAAAGCAGATGAAAGAAATGCAACGGAATATAATACAATGCAACATTGTGTGTGTGTGTTTGTATGTGTTATATTATATGGTCTACTGAACAGAAAAAAATACAGGACAAATCATAAATGCAGAATGTAACAGTCAAACTCCATTTGGAACTCTTAATTTAAAGGGCAGTAACAAACACCTTTTGACCTTTTGCATTGAGGTGTATTGCATTGAACCGCATCATTTTGCTTATTCAGCATCCCTCTTAAAAACAAGGGCCTACTCAGTAACAGGGCCTCATACAGAATCTGGCTGCATAAATGAAAAATGCTACCTGAAAAAATAAAATAAACATGGCAAAAAGGAATTTAAAATTGTTTGCGAACTAAGCCAGTCATTTTTTTCTGGTGAAGGATGAAGTTTGTTTTTAAATGTTCCTTTTGTTATTCAAACAAACTGCTTTCCTTCCATTTCCGTTTTGCTGTGGATGGTGTGTTGTCTTCCATTTTAAATACAAGTAAATAAAATGACTAATTCGTACATTAGCTCTTGAACAACATAAAACCACAAGCAACAGTTCATAAACATTTACTTGTATCCATCTTTCCAATTTGTAAAGTTATCGTACTCTTGGATCTTCTGCTTGATGTGGGATAGTTTGGCTTTTAGGTATATACAACGTTCCTTCTTCTCAAGAAAGGCGGGGTCCTGTCAAAGATTGAACATATTCACTGTCTGTATTATAGTTTAAATTGGCAACACTACCGCCAGAATTACAGAAAATTCACTCAGTGGCCACTTTATGTGGTTTTCCACTCAGGATCCATGTTTGCCATTGACTACGTTTTCTTGTTCATAACGCCATCCTCTAAAGTCTACACACCAGTATGTGAATGCCAAGTGTGTGCTTGTTTCTAAAGTGTTGGAACAACCACGTCTGACACCGGCAATCACACCAAAATCACGTGGATAATGTGTCTTAGTCATTATAATGCTTAACAGCCCAGTAAGTGAACATCTTGAGTCTGTCTACATGGTCAATTTATTTAGTGACCATATGATTTGCCGTTTGATAAACTAGTCTAGTTGCATTAATGGACAGAGGGGTATTCCATGAGAGTAGCTAAAGAAAGCCAGACTTTCCTGAAAAAGTCAGACCCAAATTAGCGCCATCTCTAAACTTAGTCCCATGTTGTTCCATGAACGCAGTTCATTTTTAACTAATCAAGGCTCATACAAGACAGACTTGCATAGTCTCACACCCAAGATATTTAAGAAGCCCAAATGAATGCCTGAATGATAGATCGATAAAATGAGTAGGAAAGCATGTAAAACGAGAGTGGTGTTTTATTTTCTGCTGCAGAACAAATGCTGCTGATGGAGCTGTATGAAAAATACAAAGATGTAATCGCTAAAAAAGACAATACTATGGCCATAAACACAGCCAGGGAGTTGGCTTGGCACTGACTTGCAGACAGACTAAATGTGTAAGTTATGTAAATGTTATAAGTGCCTTAACTAAGCAAGACAAGTTAACCTGATCTGGATCACAGTTGTTCAATCGCCAAAGTTACCATGGTAGCTCAGTGGGGATTCATTTAAGAGCTCGTTAATTGAACCAAACTCCAGCTTAAATGAGCCGGACTCGTCGAAATAAGTCAGACTTTCCCTTAACCCTGCTTCATGTAACACCCCCCAGGTGTAACTAACCACATGAGTGTATGTTTTTTTGAAACAAGCTACAATTAATGGACAGAGTTGACGTGAGACAAAATTACTATAGTACTGTAAATAAATCTACAGAATTACAATTATTGAGCATTTTGACTTTAACACGCAATCAACTTTATACGGAGAATGAGACAATAATTCAGCTACCTGACTACATTACATAAACTCTCACGTGGGTGGTAACCAAGCAAAATTAATGCAAAATTTAGTTATGAAAAGATTTGTGCTCTGTTAATCATTTATCATTTCTATTCTGTTTTATTTTTGCCATTTCAAAATTGTACCATGTACTAATGAGGAAAAGAAAGAATCTGTCATGGGTAAATGAACTGGTGTTTAACACTGGTTGAGTATTAAAAGCAACAGTACATGTGTATACAGTAATTTCTTTTTGTTTCAGAGGAAAAAAAATATAAGGAAAGAATAGGTCAGAAATACAATAAAACAAGTTATTTGCACTCACGGTTTTCTTTCTTTCATATTCCTGCAGAATCCTCTGTAAACGCTCTTGCTCCTGCTTGGGAAAAAAATGAATTAATTCATTTCACTCAACGTCAAATCAGGAATTTAAACGCAAGAGCTGCATAATGTCACGATCCGCCCGTCAGAGCCTTCTGTGTGCCACGCCCCCCTCGTTACCCCGTGTTCCATCCTGAGTGTAACCAGCTGTTGTCTATCTGTGCCTGAGTATCCTTCGTATTTAGTCCACGTCTGAGTCTGTCTCCCCAGACCTGTCATTTTGTATCCCGTATCTTGTGCTTCGTACCCCGTTGTTCTGTCGAGAATAAAACCCCGTTTTGCGACTTCGCTGCCTCCTGCCTGCTTCCTGCTCGCCCAACCGGCAGCGGTCGTGACACATAATGCAGGATATCACATATATATCAACCATTTATTCCACTGTTTTATACAATTTATTATTATAGTTCCACGATACAATACATAGAAAATTGGTAAGGATTGCTGCACCCACCACATGAGGAACCCCAACAAATGAGAACCTGAGTGCAGCCATGCAGTGGGTGATACCTCAGCACCACACTAGTCTGAATGGATCAGTATGAGTTTTTTCCAGGTAGCTGGAGTGCCAATCCTGCCGCTAACCCCCAAATTTTAGATGACCTCCTTATAGGGCTGGATGTAAATTAATGCCATACCCAGGATGAAGCAATCGCAGGTTAAGGGCTTTGCTCAAAGGCCCAATGGAGTTGGATCACTCCTGGCATTCATAGGATTCAAACCAGCAACCTCACAATTGCTGGCACAGAACCTTAGCCTCAGAGCCTCCACTCTGCCAAAATTGGGCTAAGTAAAAATGTAGTGGGGAGGACACACCTTACTTTTAACAAAAAAAACTCTATACAGTGCCTTAGGTGATATTTTATAAAATACCCAGCTGTACAAACAGAAAAAAAAATTCAAGTTCATTTTACAAATTTCTGGATGACAAAGAGCCCCATACATTACACAGTGCTTCTATCGAAAACGTTTTTGTGCTCATATACTTTTTCTGTCAGGGAATGGAATATTATTGTGTGATTGAGATTTATAAATTATTTATAATTTATGTCAATAAATACTTCAGTGAATAACATGATCATGTGTCTATTCTGAGTTGTGTGATACAAGTAAAATAGGAAGGTATTAAAACGATGAAATACAAGCTGGCTCAATTTTGTGGAGTATATTCCTCAAACCACTTTGCTTCCTTGTATTGGAAGCGTGGTGTGAAAGATGCACGTCAGTTCTCAGTATTCATGGGGGATCAGTTCCAGGATGGATTCCTCGTATAAAACAGCATAGAATTTACATATAATCTATGCGCATCCTCCTGTATACTTGAATTCATCTCTAGATTATTTTAAATACCCAATACAATGTAAATGCTATGTAAATCGTTGTTGTAATGTATCATGTAGGGTAATAATAATAATAATTACAAGAAAAAACGTGTACATGTTCAGTACAGATGCAATCACTATAGGCTTAACTAGGTAGTAAATGTCAGCAACAATGTCACGTGTTCTTTTGTTTAAAACTTACAGATTGCGGTGGCATTACCAGGATTTATATGCACGAGACTTCATCTGAATGGATCAGAACTGTGCTCGGAATGTGGAAAATTCAAGTGTTGCATTTCGGAATTTTCTGGAATGTTTTGATTTTATTCAAATATTTTCCACAGTTGATTGAATCCATGGATTCACACAACCAACTGTATTTGATGAAATTTTTAATTTCCCTTTGTTAATTAACATGTATTATCACTACAGCAATGCCATTTTCCAGTTTGCTCCAACCTCATTTGTGTGTGGTAATCATTGCAACAATGACTTTGACTGTGCAATTTATAAAGAGTTTTAAGGAGATTCGTATAGCGGGGATCAGTTCTGACCGTTTGGCTGGACGTCTGCATACGCAGATTACACATCACATGATCCAGCTCGTCGAACCTCTTCAGCACAGCTTGCACCTCTGCCTGCAACTCCTTGTACTCTGCGTGCTGGTCTCTGAAGACAGCCTTGTATCGATCTCGCTCAACATCGGTGCGGATCCTGGGATACTTCCTACAAGCAGGTAAAAATCTTTTGTCAAAATCCCATTACATAAAAGGCAGGTATCAGTAAAACAATGAGATAAAACTTCTGATAAAATCATGAGGTTCATAATATCAGAAGGCAGTAATGACACATGTTGCTGTGGTGTTAAATACCCATATACATAAAACTACCCCAGATATAGGCAGCCTGTACAATCTGCACAATTTATCTGGGAACACTCTATGTTGTGTAGTAACTTTATAATGCCCAGTCCCCTAAAATATCTTTAAAATTCCTTTTTTACTGTTTTAAATAAATGGCTGTTTGCAGAAAGCCAATGTATAGGATCAGTTATGTTATTATGTTATTATTATTATTTTAATTATTATTATTTATTGGTTTGTTATATTGGGGCCCTACAAGGAATTTCACTTTGTTGTAGATAAGCATCATGTTGTCACAGCATGGCGTAGAGTGGACGTGAAAGGGGAGTTACACCTCCATCCCCCATTGATATGTTCTAGAACCAGACTGTAAAAAAACAATTAATACCAATTAACCCACTGAGAAACCAGGGGAACTGATGAGATAGGGGTGCAAACCAGACACGTTGGTATTTGGGTTTCAGGAGCTGTTTTCTTTGGGAGAGTCTCATGTTTTCTCATAACTGCAGTTAAATTGGGTTGGCATGCAAGAACTTTCCAGCAATGTGATGCACGTTATATCAGGTGTGGTTAGTGGACTCACTCAACGTAGTCTGGCAGGATCACAGGTTTCGGGGCGGGCAAAGAGGGGAAGTGGCCAGCTTTCACCTGTGGCTCCATTCTTGTGGCTTCAATCTGTGTTGGAGGTCCCGAGTCAAGCAAAATCGGTTTCTAAAAAAAATAGGGAATATCACTGTGCATATGCAGAAAAAAAGGTTTGCAAATACCAAAGATCCATCAAACGTCCAACTTTTAATACTGATAAAATTATATAAGGGTCAATGTAGGCATTATTTAAAAATCCATTGATTATAAGATTTCACTTCTGTTATAATATTATTACGTTACGTTTTTAAAACTACAGACGGGAAAATTTAGTAGAATATTTACCAGTGATCTTGGGCCAGAATATGCAGCCACCTGGGCAAAAAAACACAGAAAGAGAGAGAGAACCACTCATATGCAAGCTGTGAGAGGTGATAAATGACCTGTAAAATGACAACATATATGAAAACAAGCACAGACAACAGGCTAGAAATGAAAGGAGTAAAATCAGTGCCTCTACATGAACTTTAAAATAAATTTGTAAAAGATATAGCAACTTTTAATAGCTTTCACCAAGGCAATAAAATTGTCAAAAAGAATAACAATTGAAGCCATCTCAAAACCAGAACTTTTTCATTTATTTATGTTACTCCCAGTCTATTTAACAACACAATAATTCAGATTATAAGTGGTCAACATTATAATCTGAAAGTCATTATAATCTACCGTCAGTGTCAGATCCCAGATATTACCACTCAGAAGAAAGTCATTTAATTACTGCCGCTCACTAAAATCTCAAACTCACCTCCCGTTGGTAGTATTCACGGCGCATTCGGGCTGCCTCATGCCTCTGTAGCTTAATGCACACGATGGCACTGACCAAATAGACCAGCGTGTTTAGAAAGAGAAAGATGATGCCGGCAGTCTGGCCCGCTTCGGTGCGGCAGAAGCCTCCGGTCATGCCGTTATTAAAATAGGGGTAATAACACAGACCGCCTCTTAGCGTGTCCCTCACGTACACGATAGCCGCAGCCAGGTAGAGCACGGCAAGAATCAGGTTGATGAAGAATTCGGTGAGCGGCCAGAAGTTTGAGTCCAGAAGTACAGTGCGGTAGTACATGGTCATGCCCAGCACCAGCAAGATCACCGTCACCAGCCCAGCTAGACCTGCCACCACCAGCACAAACGGAGTCTGGGGCCCTGTGTAGTAGATCCCGCCCATACCGCCACCACTCATGCCCGAAAAGCTACCCATGCCCCCACCAGTCATCCCCATGCTTGAGTATCCACTGTAAGACTGCGCGTATCCAAACATGTTGTACCACTCGTTATCTTTGTATATGTATGCACACACACAGGCGAAGACCGCAGCCCCAAGCAGCAGCTCTACGGATCCCAGGATGCGGAGCAAGCCAGCCCAGGTTCTCATGTAGCCGTGGATTTGTCGATACTGTGCCAGTCTCTCCTCATACGTCAAGCCTGTGTGCACTGTATGGTCATCGAAGGCGCCCATTGGGTCCATGGTGCCTTCTTTTTTCTCTGGAGAAGTGTAACTTCCACCCGACACGCCGCGCTGACCTTGGTTTGACCCAGGGATAGATAAGTTGGTTCTGGAATTGTTTTTTGACTCAGAAAGAGATCCCTTACTGCCCCGGAATAAGTCTTTCATGGAACTAGGAATGAGAGACTTGTTAGGTCTGACATTTGTGGCATCAAGGCTGTCATCACTGTCACTGGGGTAAAATTCAGCGGCCAGTGGTAAGTGTACTGGAGAGGGAGCCAGAGGAAGTGGAGGTGTCCCACGTCCCTGCCCAGCCCCTCTTGCCTCTTCTAGAGAATGAGGACCAGCTCTGCAATACAGGGCACCAGATTCCCTAATGAAGGGTCTAACTTCTCTGATACGGTCAAAGTGGCCAGATGATCCACTACCGGCAGACATGAGGATTGCTTTCAACCTTTCAATTGGAGAGAGAGAGCAACATGTGAATAGCAAGAAAATTAGGAAATAAAACATATAGTACCATCAATAACAGTCTCCCGTTCTGAGGTGTAAACGGTGAAAAGGTTACAGTGAATAAATCAATATTTTTCCCGTTATCAAGTTAAATACTTTGCTTTATCTAATGTTCTATATAAGCCGTGGTTACTAATGCCAGGCTGTGTTCTCTAGCATTCCCTCAACTTCCCTCCGGAAAAGCTGTATAAAATTAATTATTATTAACAAGCAGATCACACCCATGTTTCGTAATATCGACGACTGAATAAAAACAAAAACAGAGAGACATCTGTCCCAGATCCAGATCTATTGTTAACGCAGAATTCAAAAACTAGACGTTTTTTACAACGAGAAATTTTCATTTTCAGTTCTTTTTTTCAGTACAATTCAACACAGTTATGTACACAAAGCCTGGCATAAAAAATTCAGCATTATACATCTTAATAAAACACATAAGTATCACAAAAGTCCGTTAAGGTGAACACTGCGTAACAAAAAGTGCTTAGAGAATTAGTTTACACATTTCGCTGAAATTAACAATGAAGACAAGAAAACGTATTAAAACTTACTTAAGGCTGGAAAATGTTATTGTTTTGGCGATGATAATAGTGCATGAGAATTTTTATTTTTGGTTGTACCTGTTGCCACAAACCAACCTGTCTTCCTCATAGCGCCTCCGCAGAAGAGGATTCCTGACCACGTGACACCGCCCCGAGTAACGTCACCCCGATGGAAACGAGCTGCGGGGGAGAAGCGGAACCGCGCGACGACAGCGTTTCGGGTTCGAGAGACGCCTTCTTATACACGGGTGGCGATTGCAGAAAATTTTGCTTGAGGTGGCTGACAGAGACCATCGGTGGGGGGGGCGTGCTGATGAAATACAAGTTTTATCTTCTGAATAATGGGGACAAGTAGGGTAGTATTTAGGAATTGCACTTGTTTACTGAGGACTTCAACAGGAAGCAGACATATTAACAAAGAAACACAACCTTTAATTTCATTTATATCAAAGTAAATGATGTAAATGAAAAACAAATATTCAGACATGCTAAGATGTTATCATTATCGTTTTACTTGGGTTTAGATGTAAAAAATCTAAATAATTATAACTAAAAATACTTCTTCGAGATCACCGGTAGAGGTCACTTTTGCAGAACATACATTGATACCTGCGAGTCCCAACAGATGTGCAGTGTTCCCAAGACGCTCCCCATCGCATACATGGGTTCCACTCCTTGAAACACCTTCCTGTATAATACTTTTAATACTGCTGTCACTTGAATCAACTGGCCAATAAAACAACTCCCAGATCACAAGATATAGCAAACATTTTATTTGCAATCGGAAATGTATTTGTAAAAGCCATAGATGAATCAGACTTCTTGCCTTTTCAAACCAGCATAAGACATTCTTATAAGGAAACCAATTATCTTACATCCATCAATATCGTGCCTTTAAAGTTTTTAATAAGCCATCTATATTCAAACCCACGTACAGACAAAATATGCATTTCATTTTCTATAAAAGACTGAAAATGAATATAATTATATTGCAGTATATGAACAGTTTGCCCTGTTTATTTAAATGCAAATAACATATAATATTCATGTGAATACCATTGCAAGCCAATTTGTGGACAATTTAAGTTTTTCACAAACTAAATCCTCTTGTTGGCACATATAATCCAATGACCGGATTTCAACACTTCATATATAAATTATTAGGGGAAATACTAATTGTGGGCCTAAACTGTCCATCTGTCTCCAGGCTGTCATAATCTGTGCCAATGAAGTCAACTGCCTCCTAGTTCAATTGTCACCCTGTAGTACCAACACCTCATATTAGTAAATATTCAAGAGGCTGATTGTAAAACACTCAGAACGTTACTTGAACTGCACTCCTTTGGCACTAAACTGCGGTTATCTCTGCTTTACAGCATGACTGCAAAATCATTATTTATTTTTCCGCCAGCCACCCAATGGAAATACTGGCTTCAGAATATACATGGAAGTAGCAGAAAATGAAGCATTTTTTGAAGTCGAGCTATCATGTAAAGTGGATCAAACATTCCACTGATAAGTATAGCACATAATGGTGTTCATGTTCAGAATGAGAAAACGGACATTTTCTCCGTGCATCCATGACATATATTTCATAATTGATCATTTCAATAACTTAACTATGCATTCCCAGTTGAGGGAATGTAATAAGCTACTGTGCACATGCAAAGGCCTTCAATTGTTATCCTTTATCCATTGGTCTATCCACTGTACAATCTGTTCTAGATTGTTTTCAAGGTCTTCTGGCTTGTTGCTAGGCAGCTGGTGGACAATCTCTTGTCTATAAGCCTCCATGGCTTCCTCATAAATGGTCTGGAAGATCTCACATTGGATGTTGTCCTGAAGCTTCTTCCCAGAGTAACCCCTGCAAGATAGAAATCCAACAGACTGCACTACATAAGGTACTGAACTGAAGCATAAAACATAACGTTGCAGAGTCAATATTAAATCCAATTTAAAATCCAAAGCATGGTTTTTAATCTTTTAAATGGTATTGGTGGGGTTTAATATGGATGAACAGACAGATAATCAATCCATTAATGAGTAGACAGTCAGACAGATAGATAACCTGCTCTCTAGGCGGGTGTACAGTTGAGAGTTGTCTGTGCGCAGTACAAATACTATATGGAACCACCGCTCAGGGAAGAAATCACAGCCATGGTAGTCCACAATCACCCCTCCTTCATTCATCCTGTCCTCCAGCTCATCAACCACCTACAGCAGGTGGGAAAAGCCACAACTGGTATACAGGGCTTTACCATAATCCATAATAAAAGAATAAGCATATTTTGGTGATTAAATTCTTGAATAAGGAGATGAGCTTCAAAACTCACCCTATCCTCATCCAACACAGGACACTGGTATTCATCATCAAAACCATCATATAATTCTCCTAAGGAAAGAAAATAGTCGCATTATTAGAAATAACAACATTTTCCAAATACACACCTTAACTTAAAAACACAAGCAATACTGTGTAAAAAACCTTCAAGGTTACAAGTAACCACTGAATTGAAATCAACTGAAACACGTACCACAATATTTCAACTACCACTTATCGTTTGCCGAGATGATTTTACCTTCCTGTGCTAGATCACCCACGTTGATATACGTCAGCCCCGTTCTCTGTGCTAGTTCCTTCCCTAGTGTGGTTTTTCCTACTCCGGGGGTTCCTGTCGACAACATGGTTTATTCATTATACAGCTGGTTCGCATTTTGAATGGCTGCTCAATTAATCAAGATAATGTCAAACCCAGTGAACCAGCAAGCTTTTTAGGAACTATGTTCCTCCCCCCCCTGAAAACTTCAAATAAGTAATCCACGGCACTTTCAATTACCTAGATTTTTGTTCGGATTCACGCTTAACCGTAATCAAGTATCTTTAGTTCTTAATGAAAATGGATGATCACAAATCACAAGAACACGGTACTCAAAAACTCTTGTCATGCCAATGCAACGCACTCGTATAGGCTTCCATACATACAATACAACACAGTACAAAGAGTATAAAATGTTCTGTGTACAAATATATTTTACACGTAACACAAAAAAATCGCAGATGGAGGAGGAAGAAAAAGAACTGAGGTGAACCGAAGCCGTTGCCACGAACAAAATCTATTAGGACGTAAAATGATATTTTACAGAGTCATATTTAAATCTAGACAAGACTTTAACCTGTTAGAAGAATATTCGGTCGCTTCATGATTTTCATTACTCCACGTGTAACGGCAATGGACAAAATACGAAGTCTGATATAGACTAGAAATGTTGCTTGCAGCCCCGATTAATTTTCGATATTAGAAAATTAGTCAGCAGCTAAATTAAGTAATTCATAAAGGAAAAATGAAACACGTATTAATAAAAGACCTAATCGATATCACACATCTCATAAAAATCCAATTTTTTTCACATGGGGTCGTAAATAGACGTCATTATAACGCGACAGTCCTCTTAAAGGGAGTTTCAGACGCTGCATACGTTTTAAAGGGAAGTGTTTTGTCGGTCAAAATTCTGAGCTCCTTATCTCGTAGTTAGTTACAATGCAGAATTAATTGGCCCTTAATTATCATATTTTGTTTCAAATAACCGGACTAATTCACATAGCTGAAAACGTTTTTGAAAAATGGCATAAATTAATCAGACTTCTTGCTTTTTCAAACCAGCATAAAACCAGTTCTCTTGCATCCATCTATATTGTGCCTTTAAAGTTTTTAATAAGCCATCTATATTCAAACCCATGTACAGACAAAATGTGCATTTTGTTTTCTATAAAAGACTGAAAAATAATATAATTATATTATTGCAGTATATAAACAGGTCATCCTGTTGAAAATAATATATATAATAGGCAATTCATGTGAATACCATTTAAGCCAGTAAGGGTGGGAATATAAACGATTTATGCCTGAACATTACAAGATATAAATGATTTATCAAGCACATTCCAAAAAGTCCATTTTAAAGATAAGATATTTCTGTTTAATAGAAAGGGCACAGGACAAGTAATGAAATTCTCATATATTAAAAAGCTACAAAGTAGTTAATGTGATGTGGATATGTTGTGTTCTTTGTCCTTTGTTTTCTATATGTTCATTTTTTTCTGGAAATAATATGCCCTTCTTGTTTCAGTAATAAAGAGAAAGCAAAAAATAGCAACAACAGTATTTATAGCTTGTTTTTAAGCAGGTCAGGTGACACTCCCTGTTACCTTTAATTTGCCCCACCTGTTCAGTTGTCCGATGTTTGTTTATATGGGTGTGGGTGCCTGCGCTCTTGTTCTAGCAGTAAAAATGCACAGTTCCTGATATTATCACAAGTCAATTGGAGATTTCACGTGGCCCAATTTATCCGCCCTCCTGTCACCGAAACTGTATATACTTTTGTACCTGAAGCTTGAAGGTGTTTCATTGTTCTGCACCTTTTACCCGGCAGCCATGGATCTGCCAAGCCTTTGTATATTTCTTGAGAAAAATGATCACGAAAGCTCTGTTTTCAGTGGTTCCTTTGAACCTTATTTTTAACAGCACTATTATCCACCAATATTTGTAAAGCAGTTATGGTTTTAGCATGCATACAGGTACTGCATGCAACCATTGTTCCTTGTTGATATTTACAGATTCCATTTAATTTTACGCTTTCATGGTATAACTATTTAAAGTAAAAAATAAAATTTGAATATATTTCCACTTGAAGTACACCGTGTTCCTTTAACACATTGTGAATGCAAAGATGTAACTGTGATGAAACACAAAGATGTGGATTAAATGTTTACGTACTTCATAGTTTGCGTTCTTCGTGTATGTGGAGCTATGTCATCTGTGGCCTGAAGTCCTGGTAGAGCTTCTCACGGCAAACAAGTCTATCCGGAGAAGCCAGATAAACTACTACAAAGAAAGGTACCAAGAAAAAGTCTACTGTACTTGGAACTGGGTTAGTAGTACCCAGCCCTGGAGCCAGTTCTGATATGGTATTCACTAACATAACCTTAGTGGGTTCAGCCCAAAATGGCCAAATGGAGCTATTTTATGGTTAGGCGTGGGTGCCATTTAGGCAGCAAGTATGAGCAGAAAAGATGGAACATAC
>JAODUD010010030.1:0-13799 GCA_026784285.1 Stomatorhinus walkeri
GCAGCTCACTGGACGAGCCTTCTAACCTAGGTTATTAAGCAATATTGGTAATTAGTGAATCCCGTTCAAGTCTCATACTAAGACTCACTGGGATATCGCAATCGAGTTTGGAGAAGTCTATCATTCGGCATAACAATTGGCTAATAATTAGTATTAAATAATAATTAATTAAAATATAATTAATTGAACATATTGGTGGAGATATTAAATTTTTCATTGAGCTAATAATTTTTCCTACACTATTTACTTTGTAGTACATCGTAGTACATTGGTAGAACTGAAGGTAGGCGTATACCTTGATAAAAATGATAACTCACAAGTAGAATGTATGATGTGATGCTTTTCTTAATGAAATAAAACATTAAAATATTCACCATTTTACACCTTAATAAGGCAACGTATCCTGGAGATACAACTCATAAAATACAAAATATGCAAAAAAAGTAAAATAAATTAATAAATAAATAACATATTTGTGTAAATGTGAGAAGCCGTAACAACTCATTCTTACAACTCATATTCCACTCCTGCCTGTTTAAAAGTTAATAATTTACAGTGTTACAGCCTAGTTAATAACCTGATTATAAACCATTCATAAACTTTTACTATCATCAGCAGGGTTGCCAACTCTGGTCAGCTGGCTGGAGTGAGATTTTCAGTGCGAGACAAGTCTGGACACAAATTTACATGTATGAAAGGGTTTTATTACCTTGTTAATAGTTATGGGATTTCCACACTGCCCCAATTTAACTTTATAATGGAGTAATATAATTTTCCCATGAGAGTGAAAACATGTCATGCCAGATGCATGAAAACTGGCAACCCTGAAAGACTTGTTTGTATATTAGATATTAGTTTACTTATGTAAACTCAATTTATGTGCAAATGGTTAAAATATAAACATAAGTCAAGATACACATTGTATGGATATAAATTCCACTTATCACAGATATATTTGTATGTGCTGAAAGTATACCCATAAAACAGTCTTAATTGGAAATGGGAAAATACACCAAAACTCTGGTGGCACTTTGCATTATGGGATTTTGTGCATGGATGTGTCTAGCCATCACTGCTGCAGTTTTAGAGATGTTTTATATTGTTTAATTTCAGTTTTAAAATAGTTTATGTTCGGCTTGCTGTTTTTCCATTTATTCTTATGTATATATATCCCATGACTAAAATAATGTTCACCATCTTGGATATCTTTTTTGGCAGAACATCCATGTATATCAACTTTAAATTTGTTATACCAAGCATCATTAATCCCAATATTTAACCATAGAAAAGTGCTTCATTACTTAAAAAACGTTATGGTTAAAGGGGTATATTTGAAATATCCGGCGCACCTTTGGTGTCGGCATTTTGAAATGGGATGTCTGCCTGAGTGCGCATGCGCGAGTACTGCCCCGGGAAGGGCAATCATTTTTCAATGATTCCAAAAGAATTATCTTTGAGTATAAATGGCTATGACTTTATAGATAGAAAATGTAACAACAAATTTATAAGAAACAACCTGACTTCTATAATTTTTTCAGCAACTTTAAGAAGAAAACATTTGTTTAAAGATTATGATAATAGCACTTTAAAGAAAATCAGAACCAAATATCTATCTTTTCCAAATCCATTTCAAAATTATGTATGAGATTTACCCTTGTAATGACTGGATCTTGAATAAGAAATCAATTCCACCTTTAAGTTTTGAGATGATAAAGGTTGGTCTGACAGAAAATGAAGAATCAGAATACTGTAATAATAAGCTAATTCTTCTGGCAAATTTTTTTATCCATAAGTCTCGATTTTTAAAAATCATGCCAATTTTCCAGATATTTTTTAATGAAATAAATTTATTTAAGGAAGTGCTAAGTCATTGCAACAATATCAAAGCCTAATCTTTATATCATTATATTGATAATTTAACTTAAACAATGGAAGTCTTCTTATAAGCGATAACAATATATGCTCTTTCTCTTTATTACACTATGCTATGCTTCCATATTTTTTTTGTTCTATTTTGACTATAAGATTCATTTAGCTATATTCTCTGTACTCAGTGTATATTGTTCCATTGTTAGTTACATTGTGGAAAGTGCCTTGTAATACATTTGAATTTAAAATAACAAATCACAAGCATACCACTAACAGATCTGCATCCACAACAATGCTCACAATGAAACAAGGCAAGAACACACACATATATACTGTACTAACAAGGTTAGATGACGGACAAGTGTGGGCCAATCATCAATTACACGGGATTTGAGGCTAAAGGAAATAGGTGAACGGTATTATCAAAATACTGTGGACTCAAACACTAAGTGTGACTCGGAACAAGGGCACGTGACATTATTACAAAACCAACACAAGTATGGATAACTAGGAATAAGGATATAAAAGGACCTATACTAGATACAAGAAGAAATTAACATAGGGAAAACAAAACTAATAAACACTCCAACTCAGAACTCAAAATGGCAGGGTATTATAGATATCCAGCCACACACTTAGTTCATTCAGCAGTGCAGTAGCCTGGGGAGAAGGGGAGCACACTAAGGACTAAGAAAGGACCTACAACACTGAGGAAGGAACAGAATGACAAGCAACACCAGCTAGCCAAATAGGGAAACAACAGGACTAGCCAGGAACTGATCCTGACATTGTTTTTATGTACTGTATTCTTATTTTAATGACTCACCTACAAATTTGATTTAAAGACAAATCTCGCTTGTAACCTGGGAACTGCCTGTACATCAAGACATATTCCAGTCTCACAAGAGCACTTGCACTTATGATTGAGAGGACACCCTACTTCTTTTGAACCTATTTTTTACTTATTGTAAAGAAGCATTTTTCGATTGACCAGTCATTTAGCACAATTGAGTTAGTTCCTAGGTGTGGTGACAAGGCAGATGTCACTTGAATCCTGTGTAATGGTATTATACTTTATATATACTTACAGTGGGTAAAATAAGTATTGAACTGAAGGTGCTACTTATATGAAATTTTCACCAGATGTTGGTGACAACCCATGCAACCCACACATGCAAAGATATCAAACCTTAGATGTCCATAAATTATGTGTAATAAAATGGAATAACACAGGGAAAAAGTATTGAACACCCTTACTTAAATTTATTTAATACTTTGTACAAAAGCCTTTGTTGGTAATAACAGCTTCAAGACGCCTCCTGTATGGAGAAACTAGTTGCATGCATTACTCAGGAGTGATTCTGGCCCATTCTTCCACACAAAAGTGTTTAAATCTTGAAGTTTCCTTGGGCCTCTTCTATGAACTCTAATCTTTAGTTCTTTCCATAGAGTTTCTATTGGATTCAAGTCAGGTGATTGGCTGAGCCATTCTAGCAGCTTTATTTTCTTTCTCTGAAACCAAGTGAGAGTTTCTTTGGCTGTGTGTCATTGTCTTGCTGAAATGTCCACCCTCATTTCATCTTCATCATCCTGGCAGATTTTACTCATGAATGTTTCTGTTCACTTTTCCATTAATCCTTCCATCAATTATATGAAGTTTGCCAGTGCTGTATGCAGAAAAACAGCCCCACACCATGATGTTCCCACCTCCAAACTTCACTGTTGCTATGGTGTTTTTGGGGTGATGTGCTGTGTCATTTGACCTCCAAACATGGTGTGTATTATGGCATCAAAAGAGTTTAATTTTGGTCTCATCTGACCAGACTATATTCTCCAAGTATTTCACAGGATTGTCTAAATGTTGTGCAGCAAACTATAAACGAGCTTCAACATGTGTTTTCTTCAGCAATAGAGTCTTGCATGGTGTGTGTACGTACAGGCCATGGCTGTTGAGTGTGTTACTTATTGTTTTCTTTGAAAGAATTGTACCTGCTACTTTCTGAAGCTCTCCACAAGTGGTTCCTTGGCTCTCCTTGGGACAACTCTTCTGATAATTCTTTTGAATCCTCTGTCAGAAATCTTGCGACGAACACCTAGTTGTGGCCAGTTTATGGTGAAATGATGTTGTTTCCACTTCCGGATTATGGCTCACTGGAACATTCAGAAGTTTAGAAATTCAACAGGTGGAACCCACAATTGTCCTCGGGGCTGTCTCTTTCACCACTCCTCTCCCTGCTGGAGATTGGGAGGATCTCTTAAAGGGGCAACTCCTGCTTATGAGGTGCCAACCCTGGCTTCCAAACGTGACCCGCCCATGCTGGATGTTCCTGACCCACCTGTGCTGGATGTGCTGTCTGTCCCGCCGGTGCCTGACCTGCCGGTGCCTGCCGTTTCTGACCTGCCTGTGCTTCCCGTTCCTGACCTGCCTGTGCTACCCGACCAGCCAGCCCTGTCTGTGCCCCCTGTTTTGCCTGATCTGCCTGTCCTGCCCTGTCTTGCTTGATCTGCTGTCCCGCCTGATCCTGACCTGCTTGTCCCGGCGGCTGTCGCGCCGCCCAGCGAGGCTCTGACTGCTGCGCTCCCTCCTGCGGGTCCTGAACTGGCCTTTCCTGTGGCACCCCCTGCTGGTCTTGAGCTGGTAGTTCCAGTGGCACCCAATGCCCGAGGCCCTGTGCTACAGCTACTACTCCGCCTGAAGCCTCTGCAGCGGCTGCTGCTCTGCCCACACCAGATGCTCTGGTCCCGGCTCAGCCCATAGTTCATCTTCCTCTGCCTCCTGCACCTGGTCCCAGAACCCCAGTTCCTGTCCCTGAGGAGGTCCCGGACTGCTTGACCGTCGCTCCTTCTTCCTGGACAGAGGTTGAAAAGGAGATTCAATGGGACCCCTCGGGGATTTCCTTGATGGATCCCTCCAAGGGGAAGACTCCTCTACCACCACCCCAGCGTGGTGGATTACGGTCTGGTCCCCGCCTTTCGGTGTAAGGGGAGGGGACACAGATGTAGGGACCAGGTCCTCCCACCTTGCCCCCTGGCTCGCCCTTGCCCACCTTGGCTGGGGCTCAGGGGGGTGCCTACGGGTCTGTTGGCTCCTGCTCGGCAGTCGCCTGTGAGTCCCCCTCCAACGCCTGCAGGTCCTCCTACTACAACTCGTCGGTTGGCTACGCCTTTTCCAGCTTATTAGTGTACAGGGAGAAGAACAGTGGGGAAAGAACACAACCCTGGGGATAACCAGTTCTAATTGTCTGTGTACCAGAAGACACGCCCCCCGGTCTCACATGCTGCTTCCTGTCTGCTAGGAAGCTGGTGATCCACTTGCAGATGGCAGGGGAAGTTGTGAGGGTTTGGAGGAAAGGATTTCGGGAATGATTGTGTTAAAAGTCGAGCTGAAGCCCACAAACAGGATCCATGCATAAGCCCCTGGGTAGTCCAGGTGTTTCAGGATCAAGTGCAGACCCATATTGATTGAGTCATCCACTGACCTGTTTGACCGGTACGCGACCCGCAGGGGATTGAGCCGATAGGGTCAGTGGTGTTCTTAGGTGGGCTAGCACCAGTCATCCATAGCGACAGGCCTGTAGTTATTCAGTCCTGTGATGGAGGGTTTCTTGGGGACTGGGATAATGGTGGAGCTTTTGAAGCAGGAGGGGACTTCACACAGCTCCAGGGATCTGTTGAAGATCTGTGTGAAGACTGTAGCCAGTTGGTCAACACAGACCAACAGACAGAGATAGTAGGGGGAGACACCATCTGGGTCTAGTGCTGGTGTTCTGTTTCCGGAAGTGCTGGATCACATATTGGATACATATACACATATAGTGTAGCCTGTGTATCCGGGAGGGGAATTTCCTTCTCTCAAACCTACAATACAAGTCATTCAAGTCGTCAGCCACATCTTTGTTTGCCTCAGCAAGGGGGATGGTCACCTGTAGTTAGTGATCTCATGCAGGCCTCGCCATACTGCTGCTGGGTCATTGGCTGAAAACCTGTTCTTCAGCTTTTCTGCGTAGCTTCTTTTAGCCACTTTGACCTCCGTAGTCAGTAGGTTTCTGGTCTGCTTGTACATGGCTCTGTCCTCACTTCTGTAGGCGTTCTCCTTATCCTGAAGAAGTTGACGTAGACTAGCTGTGAACAATGGCTTGTTATTGTTGAACGTGCGGAACGTCTTGGAAGTGACACATGTGTCTTCACAGAAACTGATATATGACATCACAGCGTCAGACCATTCATCCAGGTTGTTGGTTGCAGCTTTAAAAATGTTCCAGTCAGTGCAGTCAAAGCAGTCCTGTAGTTCCTGCTTTGCCTCATTATTCCATTTCTTTACTGTCTTGATCACAGGCTTAGCCAATTTCAGTTTCTGCCTGTACGTAGGGATGAGATGGATCACACAGTGATCAGAGTGCCCCAAAGCTGCCCGGGGATCAGAGCAATATGCATCTTTAAGGACTGTGTAGCAGTGGTCCAATGTTTTATTGTCCCTGGTGGGACAGTTAATATGCTGTCTGTATTTTGGTATTTTGTGGTTTAATTTAGCTCTGTTGAAGTCACCAAGGATGATGAAGAGGGAGTCTGAGTGCTTCTGTTCCAGACTGTATATCTGCTCGGCAAGGGTTTGCAGTGCATTCTTCACGTTGGCCTGAGGTGGAATGTACACACCGACCAGGATGAAGGAGGATAACTCCCGCAGTGAATAAAATGACTTGCAGTTGATGAGCAGTGTCTCCAAGTCCTTGTTGCAATGCTTGGCTAGTACTGTGAAATCTTTCCCGATACCTTCGATACGCGATCCGCTGAAAGCCCGGCAGACACAATCCGTTGTCGGGGATCGTTTCACTGAGCCAGGTTTCAGTGAAACAAAGGGCAGCAGAGCACGCAAAGTCCTTTTAATTCCATTTAGGAGAAGCAGCTTGTTGGGCAGAGAGCGGAGATTCGCTAGGTAAATTGACGGGAATGCGGTTTGGAATCCCCACTGTCGCAGCTTCACTTGGGCGGCGCTGCACTTTCCACCTCGGCGTCCCCTCCATGTCCTGCAGACCGCTGCCATTCCTCTGACTAAGATCTCCAGAAAAGCTTCCAGGTTTATGCAAAATATATAAACGTAATTACTCTAAAAGTTAGATGGTATATTATCATGTATTGTCATAAATTTCAACCAAAATTGCAAATATTTACCTTAAAAAAATAAATAAGCTTATATCCAAATAGACAGCAGCTTTATTCTCTGATAGACCTTCTATTGTAACGTGCGTGCACTCAATAGCACTGACGCCATTAGGAAAGCCAGACTTTGCTGCAAACTGCTTTGTAACTCTTGCCAGTTTGTCCACAGGGAAATCATATTCTGTCTTGACAGTCCATTAATACCAGCCACAACTGGAGGAATAATGGACTGGTACCGTATATCCCTGTGCTGTCAGCCAGTTCCTGTTGGTATGTTCCTCTCGTTAAAAATCCAAGAGTTGTCAGTACTTAATGTTGGACTGGAATGGCATGATTTCAAAATGTAGGTCATTCAAGAGTCATGACTAATTCATCAAACAGTTCCATCAGAATTGATTGTGACAGTCAAAAACAGCTATTAAAAGGTTAAATGTTACTGCATTTAAGGCACATTTCACCAAGTGCTAAAACTTGCTCATTTCTATCTGAACTCTCAATTTCACTCTTTTCTGCTCCCTGCAATAAGTTTTCAGGATATGTTTTCATTTTAACTCCTAAAATCTTTGTATAAATGCGTGTGTATGTTTCTTTTTCCTTCATATAAACTCATTATAAATGAGTTACCTGGTTTTTACTACTACGTTATGTTAGTGACAGGTCTAATATTTATGTATTGTGCTCGGAGGATCTTAGGTAATCACAATGTTTGAAGGAGTAAGTGAACCACTCAGATGTTTATCCACTAGAACTTGGAATGCAAGTTTAAGCTTGTGCAATGAGGAGCAGGCACCAGCGAGTGTTGGTGCTTTCAGAACATTCCTTTCACTAAAAAGGTAGAAAGAGGTGGGGGAGACTTCTTATTTAATGTAAGAAAGACATGAACTAAATATAAGTTATACATAACAGACAAATGATATGGAGAAATGGTATTTATGAAGCTAAGTATATAGCATTAGTTGTTACAAGAAAGCAAAAAGCAATATAATTAAACAAAACACAAACACCATAGGGGGGAAGACCACTGGCTATTTTCCTGTATCTTCACAAAAAGTAAGCTTTTCTGCAATTGTAAAATATATGCAGTTAAACTTGGCTTAATTCATTATACCTTTTATAATTCAGTAAATGCTGGAAATAAATGTAAATTAAATAATTGTAAAAACTGTACATTCAATAACTTAAACCCAGAGTATATGAATCATGCTTACCTTGGCTTTGATGTGGTCTGGTTTGTATGTGTTCATCTGGCTGACCTATGTAAATATAGAAGTACAAAATCCACTGTTTGATGCATTGGAACAGAATACACTTTTTTCCAGTAGAACAGAAAAACACCAACTCCGCAGCTGTACTATGGGTGTATCTGTTGAAATATAACAGACAGTGCTGCCTTTATAGGGAAAAATGAGACTGAGGCTTTTTACTGGCACTTTGTAAAGCCACAGCTTGTAAGACCTCCCCTTTTTCTCATGTGATTTACAGGAATCTAAGCAGCTATGTCTATGTTGGTTACATTTATGAGATTGACAGCAGTCTGCAACTATTTAGCTATCATTTATGAACAAATGTACAATAATTTACTTGTCAGGGACTGGCATGGAAAGTTAATGGGGAGTACTAAGTGAGCTAGATTATTAGGCCTATTGTGAGGGCAGTTGGGCTTGGTGTCGTGTTCCTAGGTGAGGGAAGGTGGAAAGAACCCCAGAAGGCAGCACAAATGGGAAATACCCTCAAAGGGGACTTTTTTTGGTACAATACCCAGAACAGGGCAGGTCCTTAAGCATCCTGGTGTGAATTCTATGCAGTAATATTATCTTTTTTATGCATCAGTGTATCACTTTCTCTCACTGAAGAACTATTTTATGCATCACCATTACAATGGGTTCAGAGCATTAGACTCATAAAGAGTTGCTCATAAAGCAACTTGCATGGAAGTTTGAAACTTCTCTGCCTGTGCAACAGACTGTAAAAACTGTACCGTGCCCTTTATTTACTTATGCTGTAGTTACGTTAATCATTTACTCATCTGATTTGTAACATTCCATTTACTTCACTTATGTTGTATTGTTACTTTATTAATTTACTCACTTATTTTGTGACATTTACTTTATCCATTGCGTGTAAAATAAACTGTAAAAAGGCTTTTACCCTTCTTTTCTTACAATTCACACTGACTTTCCAAAGTGATGGGTGTGGGGCAGTGACACTCACTATGTTTACATGCACAGCTTAGTCGAGCTACAGTTGTAGCTTGACTGCATCATTTAATCAGACTACTGTCCTTGTCCCAGTATACATGCACGATTCCGCTATGATAGGTGGTAATATGGCTTCTGTCAGCTTGTTGGTATTGGGCTTTTTCTGGTTGTCTTATTTCAGCCCTATGATGGCTCCCAATCATACCCATACTGAGCTTAAAATGTTTTTATTTTTACATATTCCGTGACATATACAAAGAGAGAGAGATGTGTATATATACATTATATTATCATGTTACTAATATCCTTAGCCTAACATGCACATGTCATATGTGTTTGCAAAGTGTGTTTTAATACATTTACATGTGTTTAAAGCATTTGGGAGGGTTATTATAATGCTTATACTATACAAATACAGTTTATACAGTCTTTCTATATCGTAGATTTTTACATATAGGTTATGGGTCTGGAACGTAACTTATGCGATAGGCTACTGACAGTAACAGGAAACAGCTAGTAAACACGAGGAATCCACACGAGGGGGCGTTGCACACAGAAGATGCGGATAGTTGGGGCAGGACAGAACCCGCCCCCAAAAGTGCGTACTCCAGGCACGCCTAAGGTGAGCGAAGGTATGGGGACCAAGGACACAACAGCACCTGGGAAAACAAAAATAAAAACATCAACGTACCACGGGGAACAGAATGGACACACAAAACAGACACAAGGAGAACACTTCAGACAACAGACAACAAACCATGGGGAACGTGGACAAACACTGGGGCACCAACGATGGAAACACAGGACCAGGGAACACTAAGGGGACAATGGAGGAACAAAACCAGGGGACAAACCCACAGGAGGCACAAAGGGATCAGAAGGGAACAATGGCACAGAGGGACGGGGAGCAAACACAGGCGGCACAAAGGCAGGGGGAAATGGGGAGCTGGAATACACCCCAGCCGGTGAAAGGCAGAAGCCGCAGGGGCAGCAGGTGATCGTGAGGCCGGAGCAGGAGGGACCCTCAACGAGAGTGAGGGAGGAGCTGGAGGGAATGCTGAAGGTGGCAAGGAGGGACCCGACCCCAGCACAAGCTTTTCCTCCCTTTCCAGGAGACCGAGAGGCAGGGACCCGGCCAGGATCTGCCATCCTGGGGTGGTGGTAGAGGAGTCACTGGGGAAGTCAGGGGGATCCCTGAGGTGTCCCATTCAAGCTTCTCCTCCATCTCCACTAAGGGAGCAGGAGCGATAGTTTGACATACTGGGACCTCCTCGGGGACAAGGGCCAGGGGCACGGGAGCAGGGTCCAGGGGATCAGGGATATCCTCAGGGATGGGATTCGGAGGTACGGGAACTGGAACCTCCAAGGGTGGTGCCAGGGCCGCCGGGACCGTAACCATGGAGGGCGGTGCAGGAACCACAGGAACAGGAACTGGGGGGGGTGATGCAGGAACTAGAACCATGGTGGCAGAGCTTCAGCTGCCGGCACAGGAACCATAGGGGGAGCTGCAGGAACTGCCAGCACAGGAACACTCGGGGGCACTGCAGGAACTGCTGGGTCGGGAACCACTGGGAGTCCGACAGCAGTTTTCACCTTGGCAGCGAGTGCTGCCCATTCAAGGAAATTAGGGACCCACAAGACAGCATCCCCAATGGACTTAGCCCCATTAAATGCCAGTGGTGTCCTCAGTAAGGGGCAAGTGGCAGACCCAGGCAGCGAAGCGGCAGACGGCTGCTATGAAGCAGCGGCAGTGACGTCATGCGCCAGCGTTGACTAAATCTGATGGAGCCTGGGGTACCTCTGGCAATTCCGCCAGAGGACCACAAGGGAAACCACAGACTGTGGCCACCAGCTTCAGCTTTGCCTCAGCCACCCCACGTCTAAGCCCCTGCAGGTTTTCAGTACCTCATCCGTAAGGTGCAGGTCCCTAACTGGGGATATCTGCTCCATGATGTCCCCAGAGCAAGCAGCCAGGGCACGTGCCGCAGGGTCCTTCTGGACCTCGGGCTGTTTCAGCCAGTAAATCATCTCGATGGTGAGCCTGATGTATTCCGTCTCGCTCAGCTGAGGCGTCTTCTTAGCCAGTCGGGGGAGAGTCGGGGAATGAGGGTTTCTTAGGAAAACACCAAGGATCATCACAAGATAGATGTTAAACGTCAATGACCAGGCTGGAGAAAACATAGCTAACGCAAACTTAAATACATTAAACTAATTACAATAACAGATAACAGCTGGTAAACACGGGGAATCCACAAAAGGTTAATGAGGGGGCGTCGCACACAAAATGAGCGGATGATCGAGGCAGGACAAATTAATTATTAAAATTGCAAAACATGCTAGGTTTTTTTTCTGAGGAAAATGTTTTAGCGAGATTTGTGCTATAATATTCATACCAAATTGAAGGTACGAAAAAGCCTGATCTTAATCTATTTGATTAGCGATGTAAGAATTGCATGTGCATAACATGCAATGTTTTTATTAATATCGCATGCCACCCATTCCTACTACAGTATTTTCAAAATTCCCTACCTGCTGCTGTGATGTCAACCAGTTTTTGTGTCAGCGGAAAACTTGAAGTACCAAAAGCATGGTAACTGGTGCGGTGGAAAACACACTGTAGTTGAGCTTCTGTTACTTCTGGGTCAACACCTAGAGGGGAAACTGTGGAGAACACCTAGTCCAGTTTGAGGCCGATTGAGCATATACATGCAGGAGTAACTCAAAACGTAGTCAGTTTTGAGAAATTTATTTTGGTCGATTTCAGTCAGACTAATATGTTTATATGCACATTAAAAGTCTGGTTTAAGTTGGACTAAGTCAATAATTCAATTTTCTTAGTGTGCATGCAAATAAATTAAATGTATTGACATTCTGGACTGATGTGTCATTGACAGTATGCAAACTATTACAGGAGTGTTGACACCTACCTCACCGATCTGCATTGTGTAGGCCACTGACTTTAAAAATAATAAAATAATGTCATGCCAAACTTCTAACACTTTAAAAATCAAACCACCTGAAAAATCTGAATGTTTCAATCACCTATGTATAGTCAACCCCAACGACAGAGCTAAAAGTCTAGGCTAGAGATGTTTATGATTTTTTTCCAATTTCTCTGCAGCCATGAAAAGAAGGTTTTGAATACTGTATGTTTAAATTTGATTTAAACAAATAGAAGAATAACATTGTAAATGGTCATGTCAGGGTCAGCACCCATCTGTCCAAGTCTTTCATGTATTCTCCCCGTTTGGCCAGCAGGTGCTGCTGGCCATCTTGTCCTCCCCTCATCCTCTGTTTTTGTGTTTTGTAGATTTTGTTCCCTGGTGTTTCATTTATATTCCTGTGTTTTGTGATTTGTATTTGGTTTTGCTTTTCTGCTTTGTGCCCATGGTTGTGTTTTACCTGTCTTTGATATTCCCCTAGTGTTAGATTATGTTAATCATACTAGTTATATGTTATCCATGTATTTGCAGTGATTCAGGAACAATACGTTAATGTGTTAATCATTAATCAATGGAACACCCAAACATTAACAGTGATTCAATGTCATATAATTAATATCTACATACATATCTCAAGTAGCGTCTAGAAGCCGAGGCTGACTCTGGTAAATTGGGTAAAATGGGTGAACTTGCTACCAAGGTGAACCAATGGAGCAGGAGAGTTGTGTTTGTTATACGTTTCAGTTTAGTTTGTTGATGTTTTGTGACCAATCAGGACTTAGAAGTCCTAGGAGTTATGGTTTATCTACTGGTTGTTCTGTGTGCCAGGGGTGACTCGGCATCGAGTGCCAGAGGGCGAGGAGAGTGCTTTGCTGAAACTTGCTGGAATAAAAGAGATTTTCTTTTCTCATCAAACTAAGAGGTCCAGACTTTTATTCTAAGTGACTCTCTGTGTTATCAAAGAGGTTGATTTATAATTTTTCTACCACAGTTTGGCACCCAACGTGGGGACTTTGGTCTGTGTGATGCTTGGCGTTCTCATCACCCCACTCTTAGAGAATATATCTTCTTCTCATCTGTACACCGATCATACTCTTGCCTAGACCACTTTCTAATCAGTAGTTCCAAAATGAGGGACACTTCAGCTGTTCAGATCCACCCTATCACTATCAGCGATCACGCTCCAGTCTCTCTCACTATGACTAACACAAAGGTCACTCCGCCAATCAAACACTGGAAATTTAATATATCATTACTTAAACATCAAAAATGTATAAATTATTTCAAACAGGAGTGGACAATGATACACCAGGAATCTCAGCATGTGTTCTTTAGGAGGTGGGGAAAGCAGTCATGCGAGATAAGATAATCTCTTATTCCTCACATAAGAAAAGAGTGGAGAATTCACTAATATTAGAACTGGAGCAAAAGATTAAAACTTAAGAAAGTGATTACGCTGCCTCCTCCAAGGAATGCATTCTGAATGAACATTTAGCGGGTTGATATCAGAATTCTCAGGGCAGAGGTGCACTTATTCTGAAGGCTTTAGGTTCCTTTAGTGACCTTGGCGGCAACCGGATCTGGCTCTCTGCTTTTCTTGTGTGTGATTAATAAAAAAGACTTTTACCTTTTT
>JAODUD010010031.1:0-13755 GCA_026784285.1 Stomatorhinus walkeri
CACAGCTGTCGGTCTCTCTCCTCCTGTAAGATCTGTCCTTGCACAGCTGTCTCTCTCCTCCTGTAAGATCTGTCCTTGCACAGCTGTCTGTCTCCTCCTGTAAGATGTCTGCACAGCTGTCTCTCCTCCTGTAAGATGTCTGCACAGCTGTGTCTCTCTCTCTCCACTTATATGGTCTGTCCTTACACAACCGTCTCGATTCCCTGCTCTAACAGATGTGCCTCTCTCCTCCCTTGTAGGAGTTGCACCATAAAGGCCGTTACTGGCATTCGGACTGTTTCCGCTGTGCCAAGTGCTACAAGTCACTGGCCGGTGAACCCTTCAGCGCCAAGGATGACAAGATTCTGTGTGGGAAGTGCAGCGCCCGCGAGGACTCGCCCCGCTGCCACGGCTGCTACAAGCCCATCCCGCCGGGTATGTCCGCCTGTTGGACCCAACCAACCACACGGAAACACAGCTAAGCCAGACAGTGTCTGAGCTCTAATTAGGAGGCATTGAAGCGAGGGCTGATGACAGGGCTCCTGGATCAAAGCCTGCACAGATGGACTTAGGAACACAGCCACTATTTCATATATACAGTGCTCACTGAAAGTCTTGGGAAGCTTTAATTCAGCAAACACAATGCAGATTTATTGGTTTTATACAAAATTATTTATTCTTGTATTTACTAAAAAAAAAACAATCCCATTAGAAACAATAAGTAGTTTTAAGCAAGACATTTTCAAGCAGTAATAAACTGAAACCCAAATTATAGTTAGTTACAAAGTTCATCGCTCATTACGTGCTTTTTTTAAATTTAATAACACCTTTGTGGCAACAAACCCAAACATGTGTTTAGAATCCCTCTGGGAGCCAATGATACAATTGCAATTAATAGCAAAATGGCAGGAATAGAACTGAATGAGTCAAAAACATTATGACAATAAGAAAATGTCTGTGGAAGAAGCCAATAAATTTGCAACGTTTTTACAGAATTAAGCAAGCATCCTTAGACTCTCTGTGACCTCTGTAATTACGTGGGCGTAGACATGCAGTGGGATACCTCAGGGACCCGGCTCTGACCACACTCTCTCTCGCCAGGCTCCCAAAACGTGGAGTACAAGAATAATGTGTGGCATGAAGACTGCTTCACCTGCTACCAATGCAAGCAGCCCATCCACTCCCAAAGCTTCCTGACCAAAGGGGAGAACATCTACTGCTCCCCCTGCCACGAGAAGAAGTTCGCCAAGCATTGCGTCCACTGCAAGCAGGTGCGGCACCCGGAGGGGGGGGGGGATGAGCCCTCACTGGGGTTTGACACCTCCCACCTCTACCGTCCCTGCAGGCCATCACCTCGGGAGGCGTGACCTACCAGGACCAACCCTGGCACTCCAAGTGCTTTGTCTGCCACAACTGCCGCAAGCCGCTGGCCGGCAGCAGCTTCACCTCGCATGACGAGCGCGTCTACTGCGTGGAGTGTTACAAGAGCTGCGTGGCCAAGAGGTGCGGCGGCTGCAAGAACCCCATCACAGGTCAGGGGGCGTGCATGCGTGCGCGCACACACGCACACACACACATAGACAAACACAGACAGTGGGCAGGCCAAAAATCTGGTGGAAAATTCCAAAATGTAAGAAATATTTTGCAGTTGCAGACTGTGTGCTGTGGTTTGCGTCTCGGGTCAGTCACACCGATTTCGGCGGCGCCTTGAGAGGTGACCTCACGCCTGACCAGTCGTGGTTCCACCCACAGGGTTCGGCAAGGGCACCAACGTGGTGAACTACGAGGGCAGCTCCTGGCATGATTACTGCTTCAACTGCAAGAAGTGCTCTCTGTCACTGGCCAACAAGCGCTTCGTGGCCAAGAGGGACGCCCTCTACTGTCCCGACTGCGCCCAGAAGCTGTGAGCGGCTCCCCCTGGTGGTGGCGGGGCCACCTGCGCCTGGGTCACCGGGAACACGCTTGTTAGATAAATGATACTAAACAAGCGGTTAGTTTAGATTTTGGAGACAAATCACTCAGCCCTGGCTTCTCTATACATCTGCTAGTAATTCCAAGCTTTTGGTGAACAGCTCTTTTCTGTAATACGCAGTTTGGTCAATTTGACAAAGTAATGATTATTATCTTTCATTTAGTGACATTATGCAGTAGTTGCTGGCTTTTTAACGCTTAGGCTTAATATCGGTGAAAGGAGGGACGCGGCTCAGCGATTTCAGTCATAATTCCGTACATTATGATCACTAAGTGCTGACACGTGTGCAGAAACTCGGTCAGAATCACCTCAGATAAACACTGACTTCGCAAAGGCCCTCTGGTATAGTGGGTATAGGTTAGCTACATTTACAGGGAGGCCTGCAATAACATTAGAATCTGTTCACCATATGAACACGCGACTGCAAAAAATAAAGGCGATCACTTGGGAAAAGAAAACAAAGTGTTTTTCTGAGTGCAGACATTTCAATCAGAGAAGGATTCTCCCCCTGAAGTTGTCATTCCTTTATTCAGACATTTTTACATTTTTCATCAGTACAGTGGACATTTTTACAGATGCACCCACACAGATTTTGACATTCAATTTCGGGGTCTCCCAGCCCAGGTGAGCATGTTAATATTTTTACAATGTAGTTACAGCGCCCAGCCAGATGGAGGCACTGCTGCATGTTAAGTTTGCGAGCAGGCAGGGGTGACTATGCCATTCCACTGTTAAATACACAGTGATACAGCTGGACGTCTCTACTGTACAGGGTCATCAGAACATCATTACATTAAATCAGCCAGGGGCCTCGCCTCACCTCAGTCGCTCACACTGCGTGCAGATCTGCATCACGCACAAAAACCTGAAAGTCCAATCAAGCGTCGGCGCTGCACTCAGCAGATAAACCCTAAACGGGATGTGGGACACACACATTGGCTCTGCTTAGTTACTGATCTTCTGTTGGTCTGGTTCTTTAGCATTTTGAGTGGAACCAATCTGGTTAGAAAAGGTTAACTTGCAGAGAGCGGCCATGGATGGGACTGTCTGAGGCTTGGAAGCCGTCCAGCGTAGCACTTAGAGAAAGAGGTTACGATAACATGTGTGGCGAAACCTGCCAGCTTACAGTCAGGAATAAACAACTCATGCTTCATAATTAGTAAGCAGGAAGGATCATCGTTCTTGCTGAACATAACGAGTGATACTTTAACAATAGCAGTTGGCCCTAGTTAGATGCCCAGCAAGCAGGAATCTGGTCCTATGCAAGTTTGCACACAGGCACTGGGTTAGCCACCTAAAACCTGAAGGACCAGCTAGACAGAGGGATGAGTGTGACCCTGTACCTGCCTGCGTGTGCGTGGGATTTACGGCCCGTGTCCCCTCTTTGCCAGGCGTGAGCATGCTCAGTATAGCTGCACGCCAAGGAGCCACAGGAGATTAAAAGCAAAATGACATGAAATGATTCTGAAACGGTCAGCGACATGCAGGTTACAGTGCGGGCTTCCAGTAACCACAGGGCAACAGGGGCCCCAGGCAGCAGAGACACCAGATCTGCTCACCCAATCTCTCCATGAATGACTTTTCAGCCTAACACTGATTAAATAAAACACCATAAATGTGAAATACACTTTAATACAGTCACCCATAACACATTAATGAGAAAAGTTCCTAAACGCAAAAAGGTATACCACTGTAAGAAAATCAGTCCGTCTAGAGGTTTTTAGCACATAGTGAAATGATACAAACCACTTGTGAAACAGTCGGCATTGACGTCCCCTCTGTGGTATTTGGTCACTTCAGTGTGAAACGTGCATTTGGCGATTCTCAGGCCTTTCCTACCATGTAAACACCTGAACACAGGCTGCCCTCTTGTGGCTATCTATAAAAATGACAAATTAATGTGGTAAAAGTGTTCAGCCAGTGCAGATACGACTGTGCGTGATCAGTATTTGCTCAATTACGCTGAATCTATAAACTGGTTAGTCTTGAAAACACCAGTGAAAACACACCTCCTGCAATCTCAAGACAAAATGAGATTCCAAACAGTTAACATATGAAGGCTCATCTTTCTCACGTACACTGCCTTCCCTTAACCACATCCTGCCACTTTACACTGATGTACCGTGATAAAGAACCCGTGGGACATCCCCGTGAGGAAATAGTCCCGCCCACCCCAAGCCACCCGAGTCCCTATTGGCCCATGGCTGTTTACACGATTTTTCATATCAATAGGAATGACAGTCAGTCCTAGTAGGTAACGTGAACCTTGGGTGGCGTATTCATTACACTAAGGTGGGCACCGCCGCCATTCTTGGCTGCTCCCGGCAAGCCTGCAGAAATACTACTCAAATTTATTCACACTATCAGTCAAAATTTGTAATTGCTGGACTGTTGAATGCAAACCTAACAAACGACTTAAATTTCAAACAATGCCTGTAATACGTGCACATTGACATTGAGAGACGTTTATCAGAGTGGTAGCTGGATGTAATCAGAGCAGAGACCCAGTAACCTACACCCCACCAATCTGATTCAATCGCCGGAAGTCATGAGGCTCCAAGCCACAGAAGAACCTCCTTCAAACATGTTTACGCTGAAAACACCATCAGACTAAACGGAGAAACCATTTAAGTCGTTTTTGTATAATAATAATGATGTATTATAACAAGGATAATGCTAAAAACAGGTCATTTTCTGTTCGGATGTGACCGCGAGTGACGGCGAAAGTCAGGACAATTTTCTTCTTCCCTGAAGGGTTTTTTACGTTGTTTTCTTAAAGAGGTGAAAAATGGCCGACCCCCGTGCCTCCGCTCCGCTCCCGCTTTGCTCCTCTGCTCCTCGGTGTACATCTGTCCTGGCGAGGCGGCCGAGAGGTGGCGCCAGAAGGCAGGAGTACTGGAGTGCAAGAAACATGGGCCTGCAGGGGGCGCTGTGGAGTCACAGCTCTGAGGGGCAGAGAGAGGAGAGGCGAGGCAGGTTGGCCAGACGCCATTTCAGCCTTCCTGCAAATATCCTAAATCCATCAAAGCAAATTGCGTGCAATCCAACCATTTCCCATAACCACATAACCAGAGGGTGTGGCACAGACGCAGGGTGACAGATAGGGGGCGCTTTTAATGGGATGCATGTGCTCACTGCAATAACAGGGCATGACACACAATAGCAGTTTTCAAAAATCACCCAAACACATGAATCAGGAAGTGAGTGAGTACCTGGCAGAAAGCCATATGCGCTGCCCCCTGTGCTGGAATTACGAGGTTCCAGTGCCACCTAGAGGACGACTAGCTACGAGACCAAGATCACGTCGTAATGGTCAGGCCTTGTGTAAGGGAGGGGGCACCATTCCTCCACTGCAAACAACATAAGAAATTTACTAAACGAGGGGAGGCCATTCGGCCCATCTAGCTTGTTTGGGGGTGCCCATGGTCATAAAACCTATGGGGGGGGCTGCTTAGGCAGAGTCCTCATGCGGTCTCATAACTTCCAGTACTTTTCATTCAGTACACTGTTTGGAATGTTCCAGTGGAAACCAGCAGATTAACTGGCAGACAAAATCTGACAAGCGGCTGCAAGTTTCCATAACTGGGAAGGATGTTTGAGCCCTGTACTGAGCTTCTGTGTATGCATCCTCCCTGTTGGGGGGGGGGGGCCCATGTGCCATCATGCAGAACTGTCACCCAAACTGCTTTCCTTTGGCCGGTTGCTGACTGCTGGCAGTGGTAAATTTTGGATTCACCATCCAAAATCGGCTTGGGGGAGGGGGTCATTAAAAGGGAGTGCTTCCTGGGGCCCACACATCTTTAATTCCCCACTAGCTGGCTCCTGAGCTGGTGCCTTGAAAGGGACTGAGTTTAAAACGCACCGATAAGTCTCTTTAAAACCTATTATGACCAAGGGGGTGTTCCACAAAGCAGGATCTCTGATTTAGCTGGGTTTAATTAAGCTAGAAGCTATGATTGTCCAATAGGAATGCTCCTTACCTAAACTCTTATTGGACGATCATCACTTCTAGCTTAAGTTAACTCTAAGCTATGCTTCGTGGAACACCCCCCTAGGGTAAGTGGGATGGCATTCAGGTGCTCTGTGCACGTGTCCCCACTTAAAACTTTTCATGAAGCCAGAGACATGGAGTAGCCAAACCTGAGGACACTCAGAAAAGGCAACGGCTTCACAGTGAAGCCCTTCGGCATGAACACCGCATAAACCCCTAACAGCCTTCACTGTGCATCCGATGAGCTCCTGGAAAAGCATGACATCTACTCAACTATAGACATGGAGACCTTTGCTACCCTCAACAGTGTTAAGTGACATGGCAAAACCCTGACAGACCAGAGAGACAGTGCACCAGAAGGGAGGCCAAATTCAGACATGCTGTCCTGCAGGCCTTCGTGTCGGCAGTAAATGATGGCACAAAGGAATTTCCAGAGGATGAATCTGCGAGACCTGGCTTGACTTAGATGCAACCAAGTAATACTGGGCCCAAGTAAAACATTTCACATTAGAGACGCTCTGCCAAAACTCACTGTTGCCAATGTTGAGGTGACCATGTTATGTTACAAACCATCATTCCAACTCTTACTAACAGTTAATGTAGTCATTATGGAAATGGCTCAGATTACCTAAAGAGATAATCTTCAGTCAATGCCAGGAGACAGAGGGATAGTGATCTACACAATACCACAATATGATCTGGATATTGAGTCCCTTATCCTCGCAGTAGGAGGTCTGGACTTCTTGAGGGCCACCCCCATGGACCATCAACTTTGAGACCCACTAGACCTTGGTGAAAGTCAGGAGATACCATGTTCAGTGACCCCAGCAACACCATGCTTCAAACCCTACCACTGACGCCATCACTCTACCCATTCCTGGCCATCGACCATCCCCTTACCAACGGCTGAGTGCAAGAAAGTCAATACACTGCTGACACTCAAAGCAACCTCCAACCCAGCGGGCCCGCCCCAATTTAACATTTAATTAACCGAAGCCTCCCTCCCCTTAATCCCCACCACCATTACTCACCAGACAAAGCCTCAACAGGCTGGCTCGGGTTTAGAGCCCTGTCCTCGGGGGGGCCCTCGGCGTTGCATACATCCCCCCCGATTACTGGCCAGGTCTTGGGATGCACACCCTTATCAATGAGTTCCTCAAAGCTCCAGGAACCCACCCTGCACTTCTGAGTGGCCGGTGACCCATTGTTGGGTCCCTCCTCCATCTGCTGCGCCTTGGGTGCTGGGCTGCGGGTGAACCGGGAAAAATGGAGAAATTCAGGGTTAGGCAGCATATACCTGCATCACGCGAAGTTAACCAGGACGACTTACAGCTCTGTGTTATTCAATCAATCAATCAATGAAATGCCACTCAGAACGAGGACATCCATCCATGTGCTGCTTGTCCTACGTAGGTTCGTAAGAGTCCAGAGCATATGCCAGAAAATACAGGTACAAAGCCGGGAATAACACAGGGTAGGGCGCTAACTAATGGCAGAATGCATGCACTTAGCCTAATTTAAAATACCGAACTCATTTTCACACAAGCCTCTAGGGGGCACCAACAGACTGCCAATTTTGTTGTACAGATGCTCTTCAATGAGTTATAATTTCATCAATGGTTATAATTGTCTATACAGAAGATGCATACATTTCAAGTGAATCTGACGACAGCCATATTACTTGGACTTGAGCTGAACCCAAACTTGAACCTGATTCTATAAACCTTCCTCAGTCCATCCTAGTTCATTGCACATGTCTGCAGCACCTGATTCCTTAGCTTCTGTGTTTCCCAACATTGAACGTGCAACCTGATCATATCTACCAAAATGGAAAATAAACTAATTTTGAATAAATAAACCATAAGGAGTTTCTGTGCAAGACAATGAGTAAAAAGAAGCACATTGCAGAATGCAAAATACTGCAAAATTCCTATAAACATCTGGAAAGGAAACAAAAACAGGTACGCAAGTTTGAGAGGCAATGACTGGTCTAGCTAAAATGAACATGCAAACTCCACACCGATGGGCCCACGGTGGAGACCCGGAGCCCGGGTCCAGAGGAGGGAGGAAACAGCGCCAACCTCCGCGCCACAGCGCTGACTACAAGTTGATTGGTTTGCTAGCTAATCATTGCTGCACTTTATTAATCCCCAAGTTGAAAATTCTCTTCATCACATCGTCCACAGGTGATACTGGAGGTTGGGGTCAGATCACAGGGTCACCCAGTGTTCTACACCCCTGGAGTAGTAATGTTCAACAGTCTTAAGGGCCTGGTGGTGATTTGATGGACAGGGGAGTCTTAACCCCTCATGCACGGGTGAGCGTGGCCCCCCCCGTACAGCACTAGTACCGTCCCAAACCTAATGGAGGTGTCCTGGGTGAGTGTGCCCCCCCCATACAGTACCAGTACCGCCCCATACTGACCTAACGGCCATCGGTTCTTGCTGGATCGCTGTCTCCTTGTTGTCAGTCTTCCTAGTCACACCGACAGACAGCTCCTGCAATGCCATTGGCTTCTGCTCAGGACAGCCCCACCCAACATCTGTCACTTCGCCTTCATCCCTGATCTCCTTCAGGTCCTCTTCTGCAAAACATACAATATGTTGCACATGGCCATTTGTACACAGGGTGAGGTTACCTTCTTCAAATAAGACCAAGCTTGATGAAGATGGCGCTCCTGGAATGGCCTCACCTTTGGCTTCGTGGTCTTCCTCCTCATTCTCGTCCAGCATTCCTTTCTCCTGTCTCTGCAGGACATGGAAGAGACTCGCAACTAAGCCTCCTGTCATTTAAGTCAGTCACAATACGGTCGGCCCACCGTATCCACGGGTTCCATGGGAATCAACCAACCGCGGATCGAAAACATGCAAAACAAATCCAAACACTAAAGAGTTTCGAAAAACAATGGAACCGATCTCCCATGAATACAGAGGGACGACTGTACTGTTGTACTCTACAGTAATTCTCAGAATGATGCACATCCATTAAAAAAAAAAAATCATATGACTCAATTAGTCAGTTTTCATTTAAAGCTGAGAACACAAAAAAAACATCAGCAGATGTGGGAGCAATCTGAGCCGGCCCATCTGCCCTCTATTTTCCATGCACCGCATTTTGCTGGAATGGTACCTTCACTCACCTTACAATCGTTCTGGTCCCCCTTGCGTGTCCTCCTCATGATTTCCTCGATTCTCTTAGAGAGGACGACACCGTACATACAGACATCAGTGCCCGATTCTAGGAATCATGGAGCAGGTTGACCAGTTGGCTGCTTACCTTCCTCCTCTGCATGCGCTCCTGTTGGTTCTTCTGCAGGATCCTCTCTCTCTCCCGCCTCTGTCTCTCTGCCTCCTCCGTAGCTCGGGCATCTGCCTCTTCACGCTGGGGGGAGGATGATGTTCCCACAATGACTCTCCCAAAAAAACCAATTACATACAACATATGCACAGCCAAAACCATGGCCAGCATTTAACAGGTATTTATAATGGCAACCAGAGGCGGAAAGTTGGCTGAAACAATCCTGGTTTGCATTTGTACTTTCTGGACCTGAACTTTCCATCTTTGATGATCACCATACACTGGTTAAGTGTGCTGAGGAGGCCTGGCTGAGGGTAAGGAAAGGTCCTGGACACGGTCTCAGGCCTGATGCTCACCTCCCTCTGCACCTCCACTCGCCTCTGCAGCTCCTCTGCCTCCAGTCGCGCTCTCTGCTCCCCTTCCAGGCGGGCTTGCTCCTCCTCCTCCTTCTTCCTCTCCTCAGCACGGATCCTCTCCTCTTCCAGCCGCTGAGCCCTCTCCTCCTCTGCCAAACGCCTCTCCTGCTCTTTCCTTAGCCTGTTGTGAACAGTGCACCAGACGTCATGGTTACTAACGACACAGACGCCCTGGCACTGCCATTCCGTCATGGCACCAAATGTCATTGAACGATGGATAACAGGGTTGTTCAGAAAGCACCTGCCATAGGAGGACACGTTTGTAATATTCGTGAGCCCCGTGATTCTGAATTCAAGATCTAGAAAACATGCTGTCGAAATCAGAGCATCGACAACCCCTCCACCTCCATCCACCTATTCCCTACTCCTCCCATGGCCCTGAATTTCTGGAATTACTGGATGGATCAACAGGAAATGTGAATGCAAATTAATGCATTCTTACCTGAATGCTCTCAGCCCTAGTCATGACATAACTCTGAAATTACACTTTAGTTATTGCCAATTGCACTTACATGCCAATTTGCACAATTCTTCCCCACCGATTAGATGATTACCTGTATTACATTTTGCATGACTTAATGTCCATGTCTTAAAATGTCAATTATATTAAATAGAATATATTTAGATATTTGTCATTTGCACTATGACCAACATAACAGTAATAACTAATAGACACACCAATGGAATAAATGAGTAACTACCATATAACCTCATATAGACCCCACTGTGATTTTCTTCTGAGACCAAATGCTTCTGCTACCTAGATTGTGTGTACAGTGAAAAACAAGCACCAGTTAGCTGGTAAGACACTGGCCCACAGGTGCAGTGGAGTGTGCCAAAAGTCTGTATAATGTACCAGATCCCACACTTGTGAAGGCTAAACACTAACAAACAAAAAACTATTAAATTAGCATTTTAACTTTGGAAATAAACACTAATTAAAGATGCATATAAACAGCTGCAACAGCGGACTTAGGCAGTACCTACCTTTTCATACAGTCCATTTTATCTAAGAATATTCATATAATCTCGCTCCCACCAGTTTCAGAATCGCTGACCTGTAAAACGATGCTAGGGAGTTGAAGGACACACTTTCAGATTTATGTGTTCACAAGATGGCTTGTGTATGCCTCCCTGTACGCCCTCTGCTGCCACCCCTTGCTGCCGTGTCAGTTTTGGGGTGATCTGTCTCAGATGAATCATGTGTGGATATTCATTCCAGTAATTCATTTTTTGTGAAGTGGTAAAAAGAACCAAAGAAGATCAAAGAGTCATCCTTTCCCTTTGCTATTACCATCAGGTGCTGTCTCAATTTTAGTGCAATTTGCGTGAAAAAAAATTGATCAGGTCCAGATCTTCAGCCTTGCGTGTCAAGATCTATCAAAAAGACAAGTCAGTAACAGGATCAAGTGTCTGAAACTTCACTTGTTTTGCTATTATATGCCTATGCTTCCATTTTGGTGTGATTTGATCACTTCCAGTTCTGACTCCTATAATCTGCCTAGAAAGTTTGAAAAATATCCGTACAATACTTTTAGAGTTATAGTATTCACAAGACCAAGTGTCTCCTAAAGTTGCCGTTTCTTTCCTTTGCTGCCACACAGCGCTGCTTTTTTGCTTGACTTATGGGGCAATTTGTCTGATACTAAAACCTGCTTTAGATCTTCATCCAAATAATGTTTTTGTGAAACCACAAGATACAGGAAATACATTCACAAAGTCAAATGGCATCTGCTTTCATCCCTCCCTTTCCTGCTACTTCGGCTCAAAAATTGAAGCGACACCCCTATCTATTCATTTATGCATGCAAAACCTCTCTAAAGTTTGAAAGATCCATCAAGCACTTTTTAAGTTACTGGATTAACGATATGCAGCAGCAGACCAATCCCAAGGGGATATGTAATCCCCTTTCGGGGAATATAACAAATATGTTTACAATGTCAAGAATACACACATTTTAACATCTTCTGAAAAATATTGGATGGTTATTAAGAGATGTGAAAATCTTTGGAATTTGATTTGACTGTAAATCACCTGCCCCTCAGGGCCTACCCACCATTGTAGAGTGGATTGGGTGTGAGTGGAAGGAAGCCTTGGCATCTAGGCATAGTTAGTCTCAGCTCTGGAACCAAACTCCTGGAGAGGGGCTGGACTCTATTCCACTTTGGAGGTGCCCTGTGTGAGAGGCGCTGGGTAGGTGTGTGCTCACATACCCTCCCAGTTCTCTGCTTGTACTTTGCAGTTTACCCACAGTGACCAGAGGGTTGACTCACTTTCAATTATAGTCGGGGGATGGGCTCTGTCTGCACTTATGCACAGAACACCAATTCAGATTATCTGGCCTTTTTAATGATCTTAGGGTGGGGGGGCTGGAAGGCACCCTCTCTGGGGACTCGTGTTTCCCAGTAGAACAACAGTGAAACCTAGAAGGGTGTGATTGTGGAGCTACAGCCTAGGATGTTTTGTCCCAAACACTCAAACACAGTGGTGGACAGCAGCAAGGAAGGGAATCAACAGGCTGCAGGAGGTCGTCTGTGCTCGGTTAGCTAGTGGGAGTCCGAGGCAGCTGGCAGGTACCGGCAAGCCCAGCAGAACGAGACTCTGGCAGCTGAACATTTCTCTCAGGGTGGGCAAGACTAAAACTGACCTTTCAAACCCCAACCAAAAAAAATCCACACACAGGCAACCAGCAGGAAAACCTGACACCCCCACCTCTCGGGCATGCGAGGGACCCGGCAGGTTTCTCTATGGGGGACTAGGGGCATTCATTCTAGGCAATATTTCTGCAGAGCAGAATGTGAGTAGAAGTTGTGCAAAACACATGGTATATGATTCTAAAATCAGGTTTGCTGTTGACTGGGGGGGGGGGGTGAAGGGGTGTTGGGGGTGAAAGTAGCCGCAACTTGGAATAAGCATACCGTGATCATTGCTACATTCATCCTGCTTAATTACAGCATGACCAGGATATATGAAAGGTGAGAGGAGGCTCACTGACTCTGCACCCTGCACCATTCCTCACCGGTCCTCCTCCTCTCTCTGGACCCGAAGCTGCTCCTGCTTCTCCTTCTGCTCCCGTGCCAGCCGGCGGTTCTCCGACAGGATCTTGGCAGCCTCCTCAGCGGAGGTGGAGCCCGCGATGGGCTTCGCACCCGAATCTGTGGTACAGTTGGCAGTAAGGCGCCGCGCTGCTGTACGAGTAAAACGAGTCACTCAGACCGGGGACTGAGAGAGGGGGCAGCCACCCACTTAACTTCCTCTATGCCCCCCCCCCCAGATGGGAATAATTCTCCCATCTGGCAGCATTTCAGCACAGTGATTTTCAGTACAGTAACTTGGACAGCAGGAGGTAGCAGAGCGCAACAAAACAGTGACACTAGAGGGTGCAATACCAGTCAGTGTGGTGAGGCAGAAGCTGAAGGACTTAGCAGGACTTGTTTTATTGTTTTTATTTTTTAATTCAACATGTTCCCATTTTGGTTTATTTTAAAACCATAACTGATAACTGATTAATTAAGCCAAATTAGTAAACGAGGGAAGCTTCCCTACACGTCATACCTGGGTGCGGACGGGTCACTCACCGTCTTTGGTCTTGTTAGGCGCTATGCTGCCCCCTGGTGTATCCTGGCAGTATGGCGGGGGCAGCTGCACTGTGGAGCCGTCCTTCTGCTTGGTGTCCCGCTTACGCAAAGTGGGGGGGCCAGTGGGGGTGAGCGCGGGCCGCTGAAGCGGAGGAGCCCTGCAGCTCGCCTGTGGGGACGGTGGCTGCTGTCGCCCCGTGGTGGGTGAGGGGGGGCGATGGGATGAGCCCTGCCTGTTGGGAGGGTGGGGGGTTAACTGAACTGCAGACTCCTGACTGGCAGGAGGCACCGTTTCCTGTTGTCTCGGCTGCATGAAATTGAGGTAAAAGCTAGTGCATCCTACCTGGCCGAGGCCGGAGATGGGGGCCTCCTCTGGGCAATGAAGGGGGCCCCGGGACCCGGGGAGGCGGCGCGCGGCACGCTGGATGGGGAGGCTGGCCGTTTGGTCCCCGGGGATGAGAAGCGCTTCTCTTTCTCTTTTTTCTGGTGTGGTCAGAGGGGGGGGGGGGGGGGGGGCCATAA
>JAODUD010010032.1:0-13739 GCA_026784285.1 Stomatorhinus walkeri
TCTGCCTACAAGGGCCCCTGACCCTATAGGGCCTCTGATGGAAACATGGAGGGAGGGCGTTTGGCTGCCAAGGGCCCGCGAACGTTTTGCCCAGGGGCCCACACAACCCATAATCCGTCCCTGGTGTGCGCACACACCTTCCTATGATGAACCCTACTAGAAGTGAATCTGAGTTGAAGTAAACGTTCCCCAAAGAGCAATTTACTATCATGAACATTTTGGTAAAATCTGATACCATTGCAACTTATGCAAAGCAATTTATTCTTAAATATTTACACAAGATTAAAAACACTAAAATGAAAACTGTAGTCAGGCTTACCCATAGATGTATTGCACATCTTTCAGCAGCTGTGAAACGAAACATTTGATAATGTAATCCATGAAGGTTCTTTGGTGTCGTACAGGAGTGAGGTGGTGTAATGCAGGGCCGCAATGGTAACCTGGAAGCACATGACACTCATTTTATTAGACTTCACCTCTGTCAGCTGCTCCAGGACTTTAAGAGAACTACAACCTACAAGAGCCAGTATAGATATTATACAATACGTTTGACAGACATCACAAATACATGTTCATTCAAAAAATCAAGATGCAAGAATTTACATTGCAAGGAATTGTATCGACTTCCACAGCCTTTGCACAGCAGCAAGATCTCTATTGGCTTAGATGCATGGCATTTCATATCCCCCAGGTGCTCTACCAGAACCTACAACAAACATTTAAACTCCCCATTACAAAATGAACAAATACAAGCTGTTATTTTCCAACTCAGGTGTACAAAGGTAGGTAGTCAGCGTAACAGTGGTATCAACTGTCACAGTTACAAAACAGAAGCATTCTGTCTATAACAGAAGAGAACCTTTAGTCAACTCCATACATAAAGTGAAGTCTTCATAAAAGACCTCTAAACCTCAAGTGAAACAAGAAATCAAATCAAGAGCAGAAATAACAGGAAACAGAAGTTGCATAACAGATATGAGACATGGGAGTAAAACCAAACACTTACGAAGAAATCAAAGCCATCTTGCTGGAACACTTCACACAGCAGTGGCAAAAGCTACCAAAAGAGACATCACCTTCTGATGTGTGGCAGAGGAAAAACAATCTGGTAAAACTCTGGAGAAAATAGAGTAGTAAATAATCACGAGAGATTTAATAAACATGCATACATATATTAATAAAATTACAGTACTTTAGAAACTGTTGTATGAGAGAAGAGAATTAGCTGGGATCAATTTGGGACTAAATCACTACAATGGCAGCACTGTCAGGGAGATGCTGGTGAGTTACTGACTACCCTGTAACAAGGCAGAGAATTGGAAGTGTTATCAGGAGATTTCCAGGGGATTTCTTAAATATTTAGTTAATTTTTTCTATCAAAAATTTTATTCCTGACTAATGAGGTTTTTATTCTAAACCCAATAAACCAGGGGAAAATCACAAACGTTATGAGAGACAATAACATACCTGCTGAAAGCAATACTGAGCTATTCTGATGTGTCGATGTTGGGAATGTCCATAACCGAAATGCTTCATCTTCAGTGCCTTTGCTATCTGAGCCACGTTTTGTTACTTTGTTAAAGGTCAAAATCTGTAAACAGAGCAGTGTTTCCCCTAGATTTACAGCTTGGGGGGGAGGGGGGGCTGGCAGACAGACCGACGGGATTCATGGTGTTCATGCGTTTCTTTTAATGATGGCTGTTAAAATAACACAGATTCTCCCCCTCTGCTTTTTAGGTGGCTGACGTGACATCTTCTGACGCGCCCGCTCTGTCCGCTGGTGGGAGTTTGCTCCTCTGTGTGTGCGCGCACGTGTCTGTGCGCATGCTTCGGGGCAGATCTCCACCATGCGTGATACAGAGTGTGGAGGACAATTGTAATTGCACGACCAGGTAGAAACAAACATGACAAGCTGTCGTACAAATAAGATAAATAGCATAAGGTTATTTAGTTTAATAAAAGGACAATTTATAGACCTATTGTACAGGAAAGGTAACCTTAAAATATTTCTGTTGTGATCTGGCGCAATATAGAAAATAAAATTAAATAAAATTAACTTGACCTAATATACCCCCCTAATATAATGGTATATAATATAATGGTCGGTCTAAACACTGCAGAGGGAACCACAGTAATGTAACATGGGTAAAAGGCCAAAGATGAAAACGGCTAAAAATGTTTAAAATCATAAACAACCAGGTCATCAGCTAGACATGACGAAACTATTCTGACCAATCAAACGGAGGGAGAGAAACACACACCTTAAACATCATCTCATGCCATTTGCTAATTAGACATACCACAGGGCATCTTACTGTAGACATCACAAGCCAGATGAAGGCAGTTCTCTCTTTAAACTTCATTAAAAGGTTCATGCGCTTAACTGTGACTGCTGTTTTACACTTACATGTTTGAGAGTTCAAATCATCTCTGTGCCCTGTGTGCAGTAAGCATGCAATTCCTCCTCTAGTCCAAAAACATGCAGCTATAGTAACTGCTGTCTTTCCCATAGTGTGTATGTGCTCTGTGATGCAGAGGAGCAGTGGCTCTACGTTGAGCTCCTCCTGAATGTCCTCACCTTCTAAGGCCCAAAATAGCTTGTGACCACACATGGTGGCAGCATAGATCAACTGGTAAATCAACAGCTTTGCCTTCACCACCGCTATATTGAACTGTCTGTCGACACCCCCCACTCTTCTTCCCTCACTCATGAACAAGATCCCAAGATACTTAAACTCCTCTGCTTGAGACAGTAACTCATCCCCATCAGGAGATGGCAACACGGCCTTTTCCAGTTGAGAGCTATGGCCTCAGACTTGGAGGTGCAGACCCTCAGCCTGTCCACCTCAAACTCAGCTGCAAACCACTCCAGTACACGGCACAGGTCACAGCCCAGTGATACCAACAGCACCACAACATCTGCAATAAGCAAAGACACAAGCCTGAAGCCACTAAACCAGACCCCCTCTGCCCCTTGGCTATTTCTAGAAACTCTGTCCATAAAATTAACAGAATCAATGACTGGTGGCCCTGGCGGAGTCCATCACCCACTGGGAACGAGTTAGAGTTACTGCCAGCAATGTGAACCAAACTCTCGCTCCACTTATACAGGGACCTGATGGCCCACAGCAACAGACCCCGTACCCCATACTCCTGAAGCTCCCATCAGAGCATGTGATGTATGGGGTAAAATGTGTCATTTCAGTTAGTTATTCTTCATAAACCAGAGACTGAAGCACACTTACTGCTACCAAGGTTGGATATCTGAGTTAGCTTAACTTCATCTATTGATCTGCCTTTTTCTGTTATAAAAAGAAAGTTGCATGCTATGATTTTCAGTACAAGTGTTGCAAGGCCTAAACACAACCTTTACTAATATGGCAGCATCACATCTGCCAAGCCAGAGATAATGATCAAGCAGTCTGTCTTTAAATGTACTCGGTTGAGTGGACTACCCTAACCCTTTACAACAACTGTCACCAACCCTGCACCTGGAGATCTACCATGCTGCAGTGCTTAGGGGCAGACTTAAATTAACACACCCGATTCAGGATTCAGATAAATATTGGAGCCAGCTATGTTGAAGCTGTTTGAATACAGACATGCCATTACAAAACCTGAATATCCGTAACAGATGTGTTAAATAAAAGGTAGTGGTGGATCTTCAGGTGCAGAGTTGGTGACCACTGCTCTACAATGTCTGTACATAAGCACCAGTCATTTCACGGGCTTTAAGTAATCACAATGTTCTCCCTCCTATTCCAGCCCTGATTCACCATGTTCTTCATGTATTTGACACCTGGGATAAAAAACAAGGAAGTGAACGCATTTCTTCATTAGACTGCAGTCCAGCAGCAATCTATCCTCCATCACAGAAAAGAGGAGATGGTGTTTTAGAATATTGATGCTTTGAGGAGAACAAATACTACTCATTTAATATTGCATCTTCCTGTATAGCAGGAAATTGCAGCCTCAAGTTACAGTGAAAGTAACATGTTCTAACAAAAGATCAATGTCACAACACTAGAGGGTGACAATTGTTTGGAAACTGCTCAAAGTACAAGGGCGGGTATTTTCTGTGTCGCTTAAATCATCTGAGATCAAATGCCTCATCTTGGATGAGTTAATGCTGGTGAATTTCATCTGGGATAAGTTGGTTTTTCAAACGCAGCTGTGTAGTAGATTAGTTTAGCTGGATCCATTCATCAGAGATGATTGTGTGCCCGCGCTGCTTGAAAAGCCCCTATATATCTAGTCTAGAAAACTTGATCAGCAGGTCTTTGATAGACGAAAGGAAGGGGCACCTTTTCACACAAGCAGAACAGGACCTCGTATTAGAAGGATATGAAGAATTTCAAGAACTAATATGCACAAGGGGTAACAGCAAAAGCAGCCCAAACCAGAAAAGACGGCTGGCAAAAAGTGGCTGACAAATTACACGCAGAAGTAGTGTTTATTGTGCTTACTGAATGCAGCGTTTCATTTCCTGTGTCAGATTAATTATTAGTATGTCAATTCCAGATCAAACATAAGCACAATGAGAACATGGGAAGAGGTTAAAGTGAAGTACGAGAATGTACACACCTGGTAAATATTGTTATATAACTAAAGTATTATTGACAAAAAAATCATTTTATATATATAAATTCACAATTCTTCACATTCGGTTTTAAGACTATTTTGCAAGTTACTTAACAGTATGACCAAACTGATTCCCTATTTCAAACAATATATCCCTATAAGGTAATAAAACCTAAAAGACAGACATTCTCTCTGAGGTTCTTTTGATGTGGCTAAAAGGGTTTATCATCATTTATCAATACAAGTTTGAGCCTTATATTTGAAAAATTTGCAAATAACTGTTGCTCGTGCCAAGTCGTTTTTGGAAAATGTGTTTCATATTACAGTACTGATTGTTTTTATCAACCAACTCTTCCACGTCGTCCATGTCTAAGTTGGCAAATAGGGAATGTGTTGCATGTTGGGTTGGGGGTGTGAAAGGGAGAGAGGAAGAAATCCAAAGCACTACCTACGGTTAGCCATTAACAGTTTATTGGTGGGTTGAAAACGATTTGGCTAACAAAACAACTTTAGATGCGTGTATGAGCTATAAAACTGCCACTGAGAACGTGCACTGTAGGACTATACTAACGATCTCTCCATATATGCAGACCAGAGGCATTTTATTAATTCACAATCTAATATCAAAAGAGGCTTCATGTTTTGGTGTTCTGTTTTAAAACCAGGGAAAACTGCAAGATCTCATTCTATTGTTTAATTTTTATGACATTCCAGGGGATGCCAGACAATCTATCATACAAGACACCAAAACTATAAAATGATATATCCCTGCTGAAAAAAGACGGTACTGACCAACATAGCTGGTTACCAGCATGACCAGCATAAAGCATGCCGGGCATACCAGCATATGTTCTGTTTGGGTGCTGGTGGACCAGCATCATTACGGAAATATTGCTGGTGGGCCAGTTTCATGTACAGGAAGACCAACACAGCTATGCTGGGCCACCAGCATGGAAATCATGCTGGTCTATGCTGTTTATTTTCAGCAGGTATATGGCTTATTCACTTACCAAAAAAGTATTTCATAAATAATTTGTTTGATGGGGTGGGGCAGTTATGTGGATTCAGAATCAGGATGTTCCTGGTTCCAATCCTGTGGCTGGCAGAGTGATCGCACCATTGGGCCATTGAGCAAGATCCTCAACCCCAACTGCGCCAGAGACTAACTCTACACCAGGTTCATGAGATAGTCTCCTAGGATGGTTTTCCAGCTGCCCTGAAGGACATCCCACATATATGCTGAGCACTTATGGCCGCTAAGAACAGACGATATGGAAGGAGATGCCACTAATAAGCCTGAATTTCAGTATCAGGCATGTTAAATTATGGCTGCATCTAAGCTCTGAAATCAAACCAGTCATTTTCTAGGCTATAAGCAATCTCAGGATCCCTACACATTCCACTTCACCCTGAGCAATAACAAGAAGGCTGGAGCTCACGTGTTTCCCAAGCTATTCAATCCAACTGTTTGGAGATGACTACCTATAACAGCATGGATGACACAGTGCACAGTAAAAAGGTTAATGCTCACACTAGGTATGTAAAGAAGATAAATATCTGACTATTTGAATCGTGGAAATAAAAAGTAGCTCAAAATATTAAGTTGCGAAAGCTTATTGTTCATACAGCAAAAGACAATAACTTGGCCTGCCCCCTACCAGCAAACCAACTAATGCAACCTTCAGTTGCATCAACACTATGGAATTGCGAAATGATTAAAGAAACTTTATTCATTTTCAATAAATGGAATATTTGTGTTAACAGGATACTACATTTTACTCCAACCTTTACAAATGTCTATAGATATTGCAATTTAATAATTACTTTATTGTTAAAAGATATATTTAAGTAGATAAAGAATGGTAAAGTTTTACATTTTTGGTAATTTAGTATTTTCTCAAAAATATCGTGGAAAGATCGAATTATGAATCGATCTGAACCGCGAGTTGGGTGAATCCTTAAATGCCTCTTGAAAAAGTTTAAAATACACGCAGCTAGTATAGTATATTTACACCCTTCGTTTCCCTACAAAGTTACACTGACGTCATTAACAACGAAAATAAATCAGACATCATACCAATACAAACCAACAGCATTACTCACAACTGAGAATGGATCAACGAGTTTGCGTGCATGCCTTAGCTGACTTCTGATAAAGCCAAGTTTTCAGACACAAGATGATGGAAATCTTACCTGCAGCAGCCAGTTCTGTATGGAGCTCCGCGTGGCCATGATGCCTACGGCGCAAGCGTTGACTATAATGGCTCCATTACAATTATTCCCGTCTGTTCTCGAAATGTTTTGCTGTTAAAAACATTATATTGTGTATGATATACACAATAATCATTATACTGTTTTATACATCAATGTATAAAAGCTTGAGGTGAAACATGTGGATGGGAAATATGTGTTGCCATGAACTTCCCAGAATGAATGCGCAACTCTTAAGAGGAAAAACGAATGAAAGAAGATTAAAATTGTGCTTCACGTGTAAAACAAGCCCTCAGCCCGTCTTCTTCCAGAATTAAAGAAACGCCCTTTATATGCAAATAATAACGAATACGCCTATCTCTACGCTTTTATGATTAAAAAATGTCCTACGTTTGAAAAAAGGGGGAGAAATAGAAAATTTCACCGAATATAAATGTCGACAAAGTTTAAGTTCTGATTACATCACGGACACTTACAAATTGCCTGCTTATGTTGACCTACTGAGCCATTGGGTAAGAAATGCCAGGTAGAACCTATCGGGGAGTTGTAGTGGTATGTCCGTACTGTGTTGCGTCTAGGGCAGGGGGTGGGCAGTCTTATCCGCAAAGAGCCGGTGTGGACGCAGGTTTTGGGATAACCCAGGTGTGAGGACTCTTCAGCCAATCAGTCCTCTAATTAGTAGTCTAATTAGGGAGTTGCAGTGAAAACCTGCATACACAGCGGCCTTTTTTGGATAAGACTGCCCATCCCTACTCTCAAAAGTTTTAACTGCCGAAAATCCCATGGTGGTTAATATTGGGAAAGTGTGGCTCTTTATGGTCCAACTTTTGAAAGCTGAGTGCAATTCAGCACAATTTCGATAAGACACTCACAATTACTGGCCTTATTAACATGGCCCTAAAATTGTAGGGCACATACTCTTACACACCACAGACTGTGATAAGATCACCATTAAACATAAAACAGCAAGTTAATTTTTTATGTAGAAGGAAAACATTACAACAGTCTGAAGATATGTTAGTTTGTATTGCATTTAGTATTTAGTATTCTCAACGACTTCAACACTACCTCTCTGGCCAAGAAAGCACTGCAGCAACAGCATTTCTTAAGGCTTGCTTCCCATCCCCTCACCACATTCTACAGGGGAACCATTCAGAGTGTCCTGACCAACTGTATCACTTCCTGGTTTGGGAACTCCAATGTCCCTGACCCCAAGTCCCTGCAGGGGACAGTGAATACTGCAGAGAAAATCACTGGGACCTCTCTTCCCTTCATCCAGGATATCTTTCACAAGCAATGCATCTGTAAGGTCCCCAGCATTGTGAAAAAGTCCTCACACCTGAGTTTGAACAACTGACCTAAAGGTTATACCAAAAACCTGCATAGACACCGGCCCTTTGCGGATAAGATTGGCCACCGCTACCCTATAGAAATGATGTCTCGTACCACTGTATAGGCTACTTGTGTATGGCTCGTTCATCTTCATCGCTGCACTTTCGACTGGCGCCCGTATGGGGGCGCTAGTGAAAAATGGCTCAACGTTTTTAATAACAATCCCGAGCTGCTTTTATGTCTTTGCTAAACAGTCAACGATTATAACGTTAAAGACCAGTGACTCCTCAGTGGCCAGCAAGTATCCGGCTTTACCCTGTTTTCTTTTAGCTATTCGGTAATGCTGGGTATTATATTTACTCAGTAAATAAAAAACGTCTTTCAAGTTAAGTAAAAATGGCGAAAAGGCAAACAGAAAGACAGGGTATAGAGATCATTGCGACAGACACTTTAAAAGAAGAGGAAACCAATACGAAGGAGGGATATATCCCAAAAGGTACCAGCTGCTCTTTTTAAAGTTGTAATCGGCCAACAGACGCCATGTGTATGACATGGATTATTTTAGGATAGCTTACATCATTAAACTCATCGGTAAACAAAATGGCAAGTTATATTGATATGGTTTTAGGACTCACTCTTTATCTAAACAACCAATCGTTTGCTAATTTGTATGTGTTTCAGGTGTCTAATTTGAAGCATTATTTTTTCCTTGTCACATTCACTAAATTGTATGAACTTGTATTGCCGACTAGCGGAGTGTGGGGTTCCCTGCTTGACTGGTTCTTCGCAAGCTTTCTTCCTCTTTTTAGTAGTCGTGGCTGTGTCCTTCTTTTTGGCTGTTCAGCTGCGTGAAAAAGTTAGCTCTGATTTATTTGTGTGTAGTTTATCTTTTCACCGATTTAAATGATCTTATCTCTTGGCAATATGTCAAACGAGTTTCGTGATTCTGTAAAACCCCAAGAAGTTATTTTTAAACCGGTAAATACGATAAAACTAATTTTTAAAAAACGTTCGTAATGTTGGGCAACGACAATTTGGAGTAAGTAAATATTGAGTAATGTTGGCGATGTAAAGAAAAAAATTTTGAGGTATACTATTTAAGTACATTTTGTTAACAGTATACATCAACACAAATTTAATTCCTTTATTTTACCATATTTATTAAAAGACTGACAAACATTCTTCGTCACCTGGAGGAAAAAGCTACTCCTATGTTCTGTTTCAATAAGTGATGCAAATTCATGCAAGGTGTTGCACCGCAATTAAACATGTATCAGAGTCTAAATTAGTGTTTCATATAATCGTTCTCGGGGGGCTGGGGGGCTCCCAGACAGTCCACGTGTTGCTCCCTCACTGTTCCGTGTCCGATAGGTCATGTTTTTGCTCCCTCCCAGCTCCCCACTGTCTGCGGGGCCCCTAAGCATCAGCTTGAGAAGCATAAGTCTAAATTTTACAGTGATATTTATGTGGTTCTGCCATTGAGCTTTGAGTGTTTAGAATGATTTGATCTCTCCCCTCTCTCTGCCTTCCAAGGCCTGTCTTATTCTGGCAGAGGCTCGGCTCGCATGTCGCTTCTCCTTCTGGTCTCCATATTCTCCTGTGCTGCCTGTATCATGTACCTGGTGTACAGAAATTTCCCGCACATGAGCAAGTAAGTACCACAATATTCCACCCTTATGTTGACCTGTCATCCATGTGTGAATTTAGCTTGCCCTGCTGTGTTCAGTTTGATGACAATCAAACCTGACTGCAGTATGCTTATGCTTTAGTTAAGTTTTCTTTTTTGTCTCTTGAGAGGAGCAGTACGACATGTAAATTTTGCAAGGTATGAGAAATGCAGTTGCCTTAGCTCCAGGTTAGATTTCTTCTCCTTTATCTTCTTGACTGGCGCCTCTACAATGATGCATGTATCCCTTATGTGTTTCTTAGGTCTTTACTGCTTTCAAATCTATACGTGTGTTTTATAGCCATGTCTTAGGTAGAATATGCAGTTTGTATTCCTTTCAGGGGAGTTCCTTACAATGACCTGTATGTTTGTTTCTCCCATACAGTGAAGAGTGGGAAAAAATGAAAATTCCCAAAGACATGAATGATGCCAAGGCCTTGGGCACAGTTCTGTCCAAGTACAAGGACACTTACTACACTCAAGTATTGGTAGCCTATTTCGCCACATATATCTTGTATCCTTTGTAATATGAAAGCATACAAAAATGTGCATTGGCTTTGATTTACATTTTTTTTGCCTAGATTAACTGTGGGACTAGATTGAACAGTCAGAGCTATTGATGTTCCCTGAAGCAAAAGTTAGACTGTCTCCCATGTGTGAAATGTTAGTTGAATGAAGTATTTCCAAGTAATTTGTTGCTAATTGCTAGTTACAGAAGAGATACTTTGGCTGAGGATCCAATAGCAGATAGCCACCTTACCTGCTCAGTTAAGCTGGGTCTGAGGTGGGTGGGGTCTTTTGTGCCCTTGAGAACAGCAGGATTTAGCTCAGGGGGGTATTTTTATTCTTATTTAATATATTGGTCTGCATCTTAAATGCGAGAACATGTATCAGTTTTATTAGTCATTTCCAAAAGTCATCCACGCAATCTCACTTGTATGGAATGCTGTATATGATGTTTTTGATTAAATATACATGGTCCTTTCTGTCCGTCTATGAAAACCTTATTATTACTTTTTTTTTTAACCTGCTGGTATCGGCCTTAATTCCATTGCCATAGCCTCCAGACCTTCGCCATCCCTGGCTCCATCTTTCTCAGTATTCTGTCAGGCTATCTTTACCCCTTCCCACTAGCATTGTTCCTCGTTTGCTTGGTAAGTATGATACTATGCCATTGTGGATTTAAATAGGAACTTCATGTCATTTTATGCATTTCATACCTTTTCTGATCAAGTCTCCTGTGCTTGTAGTGCTCTGGACTGGGAGCCTCTTTCTGCTACATGCTCTCCTACTTAGTGGGCAAGCCAGTGGTCTATAAATACCTGACGGAGAAGGCAGAGAAGTGGTCTAGGCAGGTAAGTATTGGTCAATTAGGATGGACGTGGGAGATGCTGATGATACCTTGGAGTTTATGTTGGGGCTGGGGGTGTCTGAATTGACGAGGGAGTATGAGATCCTGGCCAAGTTCTGAGGAGCTAAAACATTTGTGCATCAAAGCCAGTAAAAAGCAGGCTGCTGTTTAAAGCGTCCTTTGAAGCACTGGTGTCAAACTCAATTCAATAACTGAAATGAGTTTGACATCCCTGTTTTAAAGAGTACTCCCCAGAGAGCAGCTCGATGACACACTAGGGCAAACAAAAAGTGGACGGAAAGGGGTGCGCTGGATTTATGGAGTGTAAATGAAACACGGCACAAACGTTTTAATAATCATTGCAAGCCAAAATCATAATTGTAATTTGATTAACTGCCATGCTCTATGACAAGATACATTCTGAATCTTTTCATTGAGATGTTCCCTCTCTTATTGGCCCATTTTTGCAGGTAGACAACCACAGAGAGCATCTTATCAATTACATCATATTCCTGAGGATCACTCCCTTCCTTCCCAACTGGTTTATCAATATCACATCCCCCGTCATTAATGTGCCTTTAGGGCTCTTTTTCCTTGGCACATTCTTAGGTAAGGATTAAGACCTATTAATGCTTATTGATGTGACATTAATTTACCTACAGAGCCCCCAATATGTATAAGTGACATTAAGTGACACGTAATATGTAAATATCAACTAACAAGGTTAAGTTCACGCTTGCTCACATAATGGCCTGATTATACCATCTCCCATATATTCGGGACATTGATTCTGCTCTTGCACTGCTTGTGGAGGTCGCATGTTCTCCCTGTGTTGTATATATTGTGTATATGTTTGTACAGTGTAACTGGAAGCAGTTTGGCCGTGGTACCAGTTGTCCTGTCTAGCGCTGTGTTGATTCTTTGCTGCGTTAACCTTTCCCTGGGATCTGAAACCTCATTTTCGTTCTTGCAGGAGTGGCTCCTCCATCTTTTGTGGCCATCAATGCCGGGACCACGCTGTACAAGCTGACTACAGCAGGGGAGGCTGTCTCCTGGAACTCTCTGCTGCTGCTGGCCGTGCTGGCCCTTCTGTCCCTCCTGCCTGTGTGCTTCCAGAAGAAGTTGCAAAAGAAACTAGAGTAGTCGGTCCTTGTTTGAGGTTCAGAGCATGTTTTCTGAAGGTTTCTGTCCTTCACCGACTTCACATGCCAGATGAGGTCGCCGGGCAGTCCAGTGCTCAGGTCCACAGTGCACTAACAGCTATTTCCGCGACAAAGGCGGCCACTATCTCAAGTCCCCATTCTAATTAATGTGCTTTTTCCACAGCCCAAAGTTTTATCTTTTATTTTTATTAATCTGTATTGGAACAGTGCGTTTCAATTGTGGGAGACAAAAAAACTTTTTAATAGTTCTTTCCCTTTTGTTCTGTGGAATTTTAATAATACTCTGTGACTAAACAAAGCCCCTCCTACAGCAGGGGTGAGCGATCTTATCCGCAAAGGGCCGATGTCTATGCAGGTTTTTGGGATAACTTGTAGGTCCGCTGTTCAAATCCAGGTGTAAGGACTAGTAAGCCAATCAGACCTCTAATTAGTAATTTAATTAAGGAGTTGCAGTGAAAACCCGCAAACACAGTGGCCCTTTGTGGACAAAATTGCCTCCCCCGTCCTACAGGCTGCTGATTTTTAAAAAATGTTTATTCTGTAAAGTGACAGGTGCTTCATTGGAAGCTGTGCCTTAAAATGTGTGCTACGCTGGATAAATATGAATGTTACTATGGTGTACGTCTGCTAATGTTACGTATTAATTTTTTGTCAAATTTATTTATTTTGAGGTACAACAATAAAAATATACAGAATTACAATTGCTTAATCTGTGTTGCTTATCCACCTGTTGTGATTTCATGAATTATTGAAGATATAACTTCATGTTGTTCACCATTGCCTTGTATCAAATTCCCATTTTTTCCCTTAGTATGTGATAAATTGTAAATCTGGTAATGATCAAGATACTTCTGTATGGCAGTGTCATGAAACCTCACTGCTGCTAAATCACTAGTGTAAAACTCAAGGTCCACTGCCTCCTTCCACGTGAGATAAGGAAAATGGCACAGATAAATATTTTTTAGAATAAGGTCAGGTTGATTTTAAAAATCCTGTACTGCAATTTTAAAAGTAAAAACCATACTATTCCTGATTTTTCTACATGGGGTGCAGTAGAGTGAAGGGATCCTATATTACTCCTCACTGTTTCATTAAGAGATTAGTCCTCAGTGGACAGATGTTTGTTGCACTGTAGTTTTTGGGATTTTTTAAAAATCACGGTGTGAATTTCCTGCTATTTCCTATAATTCCATGTTTTTGGGGAAGTGTCTTTGTCCTGACATCCCAACAGAAAAGATTTTTACACAAACACATAAATGCACTTTAATAATACTGGTGTGATTTGTACTTTTTTCCTATTGCCAACATTTCAGACAAAATTGACGAGTATCTCCTTTATTTATATATATATATATATATATATATATATATATATATATTATAAACCAGTATTATTAAAGTGCATTTATGTGTGTGTGTAAAAATATTTTCTGTT
>JAODUD010010035.1:0-13677 GCA_026784285.1 Stomatorhinus walkeri
TTACTTTGCTCCAATATGTCACCCAGCTCACTTTCTGCTTGGGGAACTGAAATAAGGAAGAATTTCAGATTCATTTTTGTCTCCAACATCAATATCTAACAAACATCATTATTTCCTATATAATCTCATACAATATGTTAATTTTTTGAGCGTTTATAAAGGTTATAATTTACACAAAAAACATGAAAGGTTAAAAATATGATTACCCTGCTGCAGGTCTTCATTCAGTGTCTGAGCAAGACCATTCATATTCATATTCTTCAGGATTTCAAGCATGACATTGAGAGCATCAGCTTCACCGTATGAACTTATCACCATGTCGGCGAGGTCTATTCTATCCAAGTCCTTCACCTGACCCCTGGGAAGGGGCTTTATCTCTTTATACTTTGTGTGACTAAGTTTCCATTTAAACTCCTTCAGCTCTTCATCACTGAGCTGCTTCAGATAATCAAGAAAGAGGTCGGCGAGCGAGGTCTGGGTCTGCAGAATGTCGGAGATGAGTCCATGAGACTCACAAACCCGTACATGGTCACTCAGACACAAACATTGACTTTTCCATTAACAGAAGGCATCTCTTTTAAAAGAGAGACCCGTCCAATTTAAATAGCAATAAAATAGTTTAAGACCCAATAAAGCACATTAATACAAGAGGGTCAAAAACAAAATAGACTAAAAACATCATGCTAAGGCAGCACCCGATATAATTACACGTATTTCATATTAAGTTATTCTCTATAATATAGTTACACATATTTCATATTAAGTTATTCTCTATAATATAGTTACACATATTTCATATTAAGTTATTCTTAAGTAATTCTCTACAATATGTCAATAACATTTCTTGTAGCACAATATGGTAAAAAAAAAAAACCTTGAGGAAGAACACTAGAGCACTAGAGTGTCTTTTTGTCTGCTATGTTATTCTGTTCTGTTACAGTACGTCTGTAACATTCGGTGCAGTGCGGTATGATAAGGAAGTAGCCTGAGGAGGAGCACTGTGGAGATAAGCTTTTTGTCTGCTATATTCAGCAAGCTTCAGCCGAAAATAGTTGTTCATGTCATGAACTTAAGTTTTCCTGTCTTTCTGTGTCTGGTATTTATGGCCTTAACTACATGCATCATATGCTGAAACATTACATTCAAACCTCATTGGAAGAGTGAGCCATAACTTAGACGATTATGGTTGTAAAGAACCAGTTCCCATATATTGCAGTCCGACTCTGTAATCAAAAGCAGAAGTAATATTAGCTTTATATTCAAAATTCAGTTTACAAGCTGCCAGTCAGTTTTGAAACCACAAGTAGAGATGTGCACTGATCATTTAGACTAACAACTGTGGGCCATATTCTACTGCGTGCTTCAGTTAAAAAAGCATGTAGCCATTGAATTGAGGACTTTAATGCACTTTTCCATCTACATGCTCTGTCTGCATTTGTCACAGACCAGAGCCCAGTGGCCTATAGCTGTTCTCAGTTTGGAATTACCTCCTTCTTTGAATGGTTTGCACCTGTTGGTTTCATTACTCACCTTATCAGGCGCTTTCACACCGAAGTTCCAGAACTTGGTCCTTGTTTACAGGTTCTTGGGTTGTCTGGACTGGGCACTTTTGTAGATCCTGGCCACTTCTATCTGTCACTGCCACACTGCACAACAGGAACTGAGACTCAGCAGAGCCGTCACTCAGTCATGGAAGTTATTGTTCATGGTAAGTCAGTACTTTAGTTTCTCCAGTGGAGCAATTTAACATGTAATTTAGTGAATGGGTTAAAATGCTGTTATATTTCTTAAATGTGTTATGAAATGTTTAGAGACTCATTTTAATAACTGCTTCTTTTAACAACCTTGTCCAAGTCTTATACTTATATACCGTTACTCCACTTCTTGTAAGTTATTCATCTGAGACAATTAAGCATTACATTGTTTTTTTTTGTTACGAGTCATGTTGTACTGTTTGTTCATTTATTTATTTTACTAAATTTCATATTTTGATTTCTGCCGTAGGTTGGAATAACTCACGGCCACACTGAAGAACCAGCAGAAGACCCGACATGTGATAGTGCACAGTGTCAAATATAAACCTGTACCGTAAACAACCTAATAGATCACAGATGACAGGGCAGGAATTTCACCGACGGCCATGGATGTCATTGCCCCGCTTTCAGGCTTTGATGCACCTCTGAAAAGCCATATTCAGAGGCCACAGTGTCAAATATAAACCTGTACCGTAAACAACCTAATAGTTCACAGGTGACAAGGCAGGAATTTCACCGGCGGCCATGGATGTCATTGTCTGTCTTTCTGCCCCTTTGAAAATCCATGTTCAGAGGCCACAGTGGCCTTGGTGCCCTGCAAAATTCTGCCCTGCAACAGAACTGTGTGCAGAAATTTCAGACCGCTTCACCATATGCACATTTGGATGTGTGTGATCAATAATATGCAAGCATGACAGAATTAACTTATATTATATAACAACGTTATATTTAACTTATATTATATAACATTAATTAACCAAGCTAACACTACAGAAGTATGTCTGGGACATCTTGAAGCCCAGCAATGTTACAGGGAAGGTTAAATTACCAGATTACGCGGGTGTTGAACTCTCTCGATATGTATTTACTGTCTTTGATACAGAGGTTGTGTGTTTCAGCCAAAGCTTGCCCGTGGCCTAGGTTAGGCATAGGACAGGCTATTCATGTAGACTAAGTGTTAGGGCTGGTTTATACGCGACACTCACAAAGTGTCTTTGCTCACAGATCTGTGAGTGAGTGTCCACCAGCAGGGGGTTCGTTTCCCAACTATGCAAGTTGCAGCTGTGCTTTAGGAACGGGCACCCTGGAGAGGGAGTTTAGACTAAACCATTTTAACAGAGGGTGGGGGTTTTCAAAGTGAAAAAGATGGCGCCGGTGTGTATTGGCTTGCTGTCTGTCACTGCCAGTATTGTGTTTGTTTGTGTTGATTTTATTGAGTCTTACTGTAAATGTTAACTCTCTGGGTGTATGATCGCCAGACTCCGTTGGATCTTCAACTTTCTGCCAAGTTGAGCTATGCTGGTCATAAAACTGGTCATAAAACTTTCCCCCCGTTCCTGGTGGACATCCCGGCTCACCTGTGCCGTGTCCCGATTACACCCCTCTCGCGTAAGTGCCGGGGCCCAACAGCGGCCAGCAGGTGAAGCTGATATTTTCACATCCTGAGGATTGGACTTGGCTGAGCGCTGGTGAGTGCAGTATCTCCTCTGAACTTTTACCTGACGATTGCTGCTATTTTAATTCCCGCGGATGTTGGGCCGAGGAAGAGGAATAGTAACGATTTTTAAAAGTTGTTTTAAGTGTGAGAAACTGTCAACGTCATTGTCATTCACCAGCTTTGAATTCAGTGTGTTTGAGCTGGGCTGCTCGGGCACTGTGTTGTGTGCGGTAGTTTATCGCCCTCCAAAATACAATAAAGACTTTGTGAACGACTTTGCTGACTTGGCTGAATACATGCCAAAATATGATCAGGTTCTTATTGTGGGAGATTTTAATATTCATGTGTGTTGTCCTGATATGCCCATGGCAAAGGGCTTTTTAAACCTTATTGATTCTTTTAATCTTGTGCAATGTGTGGCTGGTCCCACACATGAACATGGACACACACTTGACCTTGTTTTATTCCATGGTTTGCCTGTTTCTAACTTAGAAATGCTATTGATGGTGTGGTGTTTTCTGACCATATGCCTGTGATCTGTGCCACAGTTAAACCTCGCACGGTTGCTCGTCATTGTTGTGTTATTAACTCCTCCACTGCTGAGCAGTTTACAGCAGTGTTTAACCAGATCTGTAAAATCCTTTTTTCTTGAGAAGGTCACCTTCCCTAGGGCTCAAATCTCTCCTTTTACTCTTGACCCCTCAATCTCTGTTCCCTGCCCCGCCATGTTTCACAGGTTTGAGCCTGTGACTTTGTCCTATTTAGAGGAGATTGTTGGTCGTTTGAAGCCTGCTGGGTCTCCAAACGATGCTGTTCCTCCTAAATTTTTATAACAGGTTTTGCCCACAGTTGTACCTTTGGTTCTTAAACTGGAAATTCACAGTTTGTTGTTAGGTGTGGTCCCTATGGATTTTAAACATGCAGTAGTCAAACCGCTGACTAAAATACCTGCTCTTGACCCCACGGTTCTTGAAAATTATATCTCCAGATTGCCTTTTCTTTCTAAAATTATTGAAAAGATAGTTCACAGTCAATTGACATCCTTTTTGGAAAAGGAAAATGTTTTAGAGGTTTTTCAATCTGGTTTTAAATCCTTTCACAGCACTGAATCAGCCCTTTTAAAAGTTTTTAATGACATATTCTTAGCTACTGACTCTGGCGACTGTGTTGATCTTTCGTTATTAGATTTGACAGTTGCGTTTGATACAGTGGATCATGCCGTTTTACTTTCTCGTTTGGAGCAGTGGGAGGGCCTCAGAGGCACAGTACTGGACTGGTTCAGGTCCTATTTGGCAGCGCGAACCCTTTGTGTCAGTCCTGGTGATAGTGTCCCACTCCGCTCAGTTCAAGGCCCCCTCCTATTCTCGTTGTATCTACTCCCTCTTGGTTTTATATTGAGAAAACATGGAGTTGCATTTCATTTTTATGCTGATGACTGTCAGATCTATGTCCCTCTTAAGAAAAAAGGCACATAATCTGTGCAGCCTTTACATCAGTGTCTCGATGACATTAAAGCCTAGATGGCTCTTAACTTTTTAAATTTTAATGATAAGAAGACTGAGGTGATGGTTTTTGGTTACCCTACTGGGACCCCCAGTGTGTTCTCCACTTTGTGACCACCCGGCTGGATTACTGTAATGCACTGTATATAGGGGTCAGTGCTTCATCCATCGTTCACCTCCAGAGGGTGCAAAATGCTGCTGCTTGTCTTTTAACTGGCACTCGGAAGTTTGAGCACATTTTCCCCATTTTTGCTTCACTCCACTGGCTGCCCATGTCTTTTAGGATTCATTTAAAAATTCTTTTGTTTGCTTTTAAAGCCCTCCATGGCCTTGCCCCATCCTATCTCTCAGAGCTGCTACTGCCTTATACACCCACCTGCTCTCTCAGGTCAGCTGACCAGCTGCTCCTGAATGTGCCCAGGACTAAGCATAAACTTACAGGAGACCCCGCTTTTGCTGTAGCGGCTCCCAGACTGTGGAACGATCTGCCTGTAGAGATCAGACAGGCCTCTTCTCTGTCTGTTTTTAAGTCACTTCTGAAAACCCATCGCTATACCCTGGCCTTTGACACCTTATGAGATGTTTGCTTTAGCTCTTTTATTTTTGATTGTTTTAGTTAGTTATATGTTTTTTTTATTGTTTTAATATAAATTTATTTATTATGTGTTTTATTTTGTTCTTATTTTTTATGTTGCTGTTTTGTTTTATATATTTTTCTTAATTTATTTACTTTACAGCACTTTGGTCCTGTATATGTTGTTTAGTGCTTTATAAATAAAGCTGGATTGGATTCACACACCTCCACACAGAACTGGCAGCTACTGCTCCACTAAAATCATGCTGCCTGTTATTGTTCTGCTGCACATGTGGGTCACTTCTGGACTACCAGTTCAAACTGGAATCTGATACTGACACTTCAGCATTTAAAAAAAAATGTAGAAGTGAATCTTTTGAGGCCGTATGTTGTTTTACGGAAATTATTAACATATGGTACAAACTCAAATTTTAAATTTAAATTATTTTTTTTTCTATTATAGAGCTCAGTTACTTTTAAAATATATGGCAGGTTTCCGTTTTGTTCTCTGTGCTGAGGATGGTCAGACAGGTCCTGCAAGTTCTCCAGGAACAGGGAGTGTAACGCAGAAAACAAGCCCTGTGTTTCTTACTATTATCACATTGGTCTATTCAGTAACTAACGTAACAAAGTGCTGTGTAAGTAAGCATTCCTGCACAAAACAGCTTACAGAGGAACACTGAGACACCCACGCAAAGACATAGCAACATCCTTATGTGGCTGATTATAACAATTTTAAATATATATTTAAAAATGCATTATTTTTACTTGTCATACTTCTAGTCCTGGAATTAAAAATTGTGAACTCCTACTAAAGTAACTGATATCATTTTGCTAAAATATTCTCCGTCTTACCTTGAGAACTGAACAGGAAGCCTGGAAATACCTGCTTGGAGAGAGAAATCATGTGTGCTAAAGATATTGTAACTTCCTCTTTTGTCGTTATGGGGGGGACAGAACACGTGAAAGTATGAAAGGAGGGTAGAACAATTCAGTGGATGGACAGATTGATCCCACAGATTGATTTAGACTTTATTGATCCCAGACTGGGGATATTTACTTGATACTACAGCCTAAGAAATAAACCAGCAATAAAAACAAACAAACCGAAAGCTACTATAACAAAATAGAAATAAATAAGAAAGAAAAACAATGAAAAACTCGCGCGCACAGTTACTCATATTGTACACATGACGTGGGTAGTTGCGTAGATGATACATATGCAGATAATGGACTGAGTGGATATAAATATACAAGTTGCATAGATACAGTGGATATTGCGCAGTGTAAGAACATAGTGGACATTCAGTAGGGGAATTGCATGTGGGTAACTGCATAGATGAATGACACATATACAGATGCATTGGGTGAATATAAATATACGAGTGACATATATACCAAAATTGTGACCTTCGCACACTGTTCACTGCTGTGTTATAAAGTCTAATGGCAGATAGAATGAAAGGTCTGCGGAAGCATTTCTTCTTACATGCTGGATGCAGCCATCTGGTGCTGAAGGAGCTGCGTGACATGATGGATGTCAGTTTGGCCAACACCCTCCTCTCAGCCGCCTCCTCAGTGGAGTCCAAAGAGCAGCCCAGGACAGAGCCAGTGCTCCTGACCAGCTTGTTCAGTCTCTTTCTGTCCCTCTCTGAGCTCCCGCATCCGCAGCAGGCCACTGCAAAGAATATTGCAGATGCTGCTACTGTCATAAAATGTCCTTAACAGTGTCCTGCACACTGCGAAGGACCTCAGTCTTCTCAGCAGGTGGAGACGGCCCTTCTTGTACAGGGCGTTTGTATTGTGTGACCAGTCAGAATAAGAATTTGCTTTATTGGCCTGGAAAGTACTAGGAATTTGTTTTGGCAGTATTGGTAGAGCAAGAATATAAATTAAGAAAAATGAATAGAGATAAAATAATAAAGGAATAAAATAGTGCAAGCTGTGCAATATAATCGTAAGGTCATTTAAGGGGAACAGAGGTATATTGCATACTGGAATATAAAGGTATGAAAATATATGATGTCCAGCAGATGACAAATGATGCATAAAGATGCAGGCAGGGAGGTCTATGCTGAGAGCACCGTCTGTAGATCTATTGGCTCTGTAGACACACTGCCCTGGGTCCAGGAGAGAGTGCAAGACACTCAAATGACTTGAATAAATGAATTTCACAACAGCACCTGTTCTCCTTTTAAGGAGGAACAGCATCTGTCCAGCAAATGGAGAGCTTATGATTTCTGTGCAATTTATGGCAAAAGCCTCTACAGTGGGACATAAAATATATATAGAGAACGGTCGCCATGTAAGAAAGTGAGTGAGAGAATGGAGGGTGCGGGCAGAGCAGGTGGGTCTGTGGGCTAAATTTGCATACAAATAAATCCATGTCATTAACACATCAACCCCTTCATTATACAACCATTACAGGTAACAGTAAAGGCTACTTGAGCAGATATATGAGATGAGAAGCATTTATTCAGGCTCTATAGATCCTCAGAGGATCCTCTGACCAATAGGTGGCATAGTGGTAAAAGAGCTCCAAGCTCTGCTTTCAAGAGCTTCAGATTATGGCCAGAGAGGTAAATGACCAGTGACCACAGATTATGGACAGTGAGGGACGTGTTCAGGGACCTCAGAACATAGATAGAAAAGTAAGTTTTTGGTGATTTTAGATGCTGGAGAAGAAACTTACAAGCTTTTATGTTAGTTAATGCCTTGTAGATATCCAGCTTCATTCAACTTTTAAAGGAACAAAAACTTAATTTGTTCAAAATAATTCATTTTTCCTTCAGCAGTAGTTTCCTCAGTCATGGTCTTGGTCAGGTGACCCGTGCCACTAATTCCGGTAATTAATAATGTCTAAAGGGAAATGTATGTCTCTGTGGTAATGTGCAGTGATCAAAGAAATGTCATATTTCTTTAAAATATCACAGAAGGCACTCATCCCTCGAAAGCTCGTGTATCCTGACACATTGAAGGACATGTTTCGCCCTACATTCAAGGATCGTTAGCAGGAACAGCCAATAACGACAGATACGGTTAGTATGCTGTTAGTATGCTGTCAGTTACTGCCACCGATGTATCAGACACATGAATGAAACAGAATACTGTCCCCCTCCAGCACTGCAAAGAGCTCTGCCTCACAATTGACAATGTCCGAGGCTTACTAAAGCAAATGCAACAGTAAGCCACCTTTACTGAACATTTAAAACATTTAAGATGGTAGTGGTTACTACTACTACATATTTACTATTGTGGTTGCTGTTGCTGATATATGCTTGTTTTCTGCTTGTCTACATTTCAGATCATGAATCATTCCACAACAGCAGGAAGATATTAGTTCCTCTGAAAGCCCATCATTTTTTTTCTTCCCCAATTTGTATTTATTTTGTCTCCTTTAAGTATTTATATGATTTATATTTTTATACATTTTTCTCACTTCACAGCTGCTGTGTTATTATTTGTGTTACCATGAAAAGCAATTTGCACTTGAGGTTCTAAGTAATAAAAGAAAAAAAAATGGCATGGAAATAAAGGGCTTTTGTTTAATTAGTCTCTCAAAGTTTTTCCTTGTCATCTCCTCCATGGGTGACTGTGCATGGGGTTATGGTAGGCATACTTTTTAACTGATGGGTTCATTAAACAAAAGGTGCTGATTGCAAAGTGTCCAAATGCCAGACTTAGACATTACAGATATTAAGCATATTATGGCATTGTGCAGTGATGTCACGGCTTTTAAACAAACCTCAGTTCAGATAATTAGACATTACGGATCTTAAACATTCAATTCAATTCAATTCAAAGCGTTTATTGTAAGTAGCATTTCTCTGTGCAATGAAATTCTTTCTTTGCTGTTCACACACAAATGCCAAGTTAAAGTTAAAAAGTGCAAAATGAGCATGATTTGAAAAATAACCTGATGTACAAAATAGCATTTCTTTGTGCAATGAAATTCTTCTTTAATGTCCATATACAAATGGAATGCAAAATGAGCCTAATGTGCAAAGTGACCTGATGTGCAAATGAGGTAGGTCATGAAGTGCAAAGTGATCTGATGTGCGAATGAGGTAGGTCATCTGTTTAGGAGTGTGATGCCAGTGGGAAAGAAAGAGTTGTTTAGCCGGGATGTTCTAGATTTCACACTTCTGAACCTTCGTCCCGAGGGCAGGAGTGTGAACAGTCCGTGTTGGGGGTGTGTGGAGTCTTTGAGGATGCAGGCAGCTCTCCTCTGGACTCTGCGATGGTAAATGCTCTGCAGAGAGGGCAGCGGAGTCATAATGATCTTCTCCGCAGTTGTTATCACTCTCTGCAGGCGTTTGCAGTCCATAGCAGTTGTGCTGCCATACCATGCAGTGATACAGCTGGTCAGTGTGCTCTCCACAATGCGGTTGTAGAAAATGCTGAAGATCTTGCCCGACATACCAAACTTTCTCAGCCTCCTCAGGAAATACAGCCGCTGTTGAGCTTTCTTGACCAGCTGTGTGGTGTTCAGTGTCCAGGTGAGGTCCTCACTGATGTAGACGCCCATATACTTAAAGCTGCTCACCCTCTCCACTTCAAGCTCCCAGATAAACAGTAGCTGGTGAGGCCTACAGTGGCTGGTGAGGCCTTTACATTTATGTAATGGCATTCTTAAACATTTACATTACGGCATGGCATAGTGATACTACCTCTTAAACAAACCTCGTTCTGGATACTTAGACATTACAGCCTTTAAACATTTAATTCCTGGATTTCTAGTCATTACAGCTTTTAAACCTTGAGCCAAGGGTGAGGAGCTGCAGAAGACTGCACGAAATCTGCCTAGCGACCGTTTTTTTACTGGTCAATTTTTGGTGGGAATCTGGCGCCAGTTTTTATTTTATGGTGAAAGTCCCGAGGTGTTTTTCACCCCTGCTGAGTTTTTAACAGGTCTTTTGCATTTGTATTTGTTTACTCAGACTAGCACAAATCCAAGGCAGGCCAAACCTCTGTGTGTGACATGGAAACCTTCACACAAGCCTGCTGTATCAATACAGAATATCCCACACACTGACTGACCTGCAAATATGAAAGACTCACATTCACAAAATATATGGAAACACAAGTCCATCCATCCATTTTCTATACCCACTTATCATACTGGGTCGCGGGGGGGTCCGGAGCCTATCCCGGAAGCAATGGGCACGAGGCAGGGAACAACGAGGGGCCAGCCTATCGCAGGGCACACCCACACACCATTCACTCACACAGACACATCTATGGGCAATTTAGCAACTCCAACCAGCCACAGCATGTCTTTGGACTGTGGGGGGAAACCGGAGTACCCGGAGGAAACCCCACGACGGCACAGGGAGAACATGCAAACTCCACACACAAATAACCCAGGCAGAGACTCGACCCCAGGTCCCAGAGGTGTGAGGCAACAGTGCTAACCACTGCACCACCATGCCGCCCCAACACAAGTCTTTTATTTATTTAAAAATTGAGTGAGAAAATGAGAACTTGCTAATAGATTGAAATGAATAAAATTAAAACATGCTAACACTTCAGTTTCCAATGTATGTTTGTACACAAATGTCATAATTTGTACAGGGATTGTGCATCTCAGTTGTGTCCCACTGTTGAAGCAGAATTAAGTCATTTTGGACCTGAAGTCTATGAGGCAGGCACCGAGACAAGCCCAAAAGAAGGTGATTCCAAATTATCAGAAGATTTTAGAGATCTTTTTCTCAGAAATGTATGTTTGTTCTACTTGAAATTGCAAGGACAGTTTCTGCTACCTGCTTCTACCATCCAGACCATTGTCGAGGAAATGCAAAACATGCACGAGTTGGGTCTGTCATATACTCTGAATAACTTCACTTCACTTATAAAAACTGAAACACCATTATCTGATGAGGATATTGCCAAGCTGTCTGAGGCAGTCAAGGGATCCAATCAGTTTTCTGCATGTCATACAGGACCAATGAGGACAACATACTTGAGAGCGCAGTCGTTCAAACAAATGTTCAACTATATGGAGCCCAAGAAAATATTTTTAGGACAAAGTGAGAATATAACAGATCAGTTTGCATACTATGTACCTCTAAGAGAGACTTGAAATGTTTTTAGACTCTGATTTGTGGCAGAAATGTGTGACAGGAGAGCAATTGTCACGCCCTCAGGGGCGTAACCGGGCAGGTGCAACGGAGACCGGGCTGATAGGACACCATATATAAACGTTGCAGCGAAGCCGAACTGACGCGAAATATTGCGCTCATTATTATGACCAAGCAATTTCTTGTCTATCATATACCCGCTAACCCGCACCTTTTCCGTCTGCCTTTCGCTTTCCCTAATCCTCTCCTTTGCCTCCCCTGCCCAGATCCCGTCCTTGACCTACCTCCTTCACCTGCCCCGGCTGTGTTCGCCTCCCCTTTTCTCTTGTATTCGTGTCCTGTCTCTCGTCGTGGGATTCACTACTCTGGCTACCGACCCTTGGAATGACCGCCGACAACGATTCTTGCATACCCCTTCTGGACACAGCAGCCTCTTTCTCTCTCTGTGGGGATTTCCCCACATCCCGGGGTGGAAGTCCCGTCTTCCACACCAGAGGGTTCCTTCCCTCTCACCTTCTTCGATCCACCCAGTAGAGCCCTGTTTAGTACCTGCATTTCTGGATCCCGCTGTCTCTGTCCTGCCTGACGTGACAGAATACTTCACCTCTGTAATGGATCCAGCAGGTAACCTAGAGGCCCGAGTCGCTGCGATGGAACAGCTGTTTGCTGCACAGGCGGCTGGGGTTCCCCTTCCAGCCACTCCGCCGCGCCCAGCAGCATCACCTCCCATGGCACATCCTGAACGCTATGACGGCAACCCAGACCAGTGCCGGGGCTTTCTGGTGCGTGGAAGAGCATCTGGAGATGTTCACCGCCCCAGGAGCTGAGGTGATGTTCACCTTATCCCTGCTAATGGGACAGGCCCGCAAGTGGGCAACTGCCTTATTGACTGAGAGTAGCCCCCTCCTCCTCTCCAGACGGGAGTTTAACCGCGCCTTAAGGGAGGTCTTCGATCACCCCGCTATGGGAAGGTGACCCGGAGACCGTCTCCTAGATTGCCGTCAGGGGAACCGATCAGTCGCTGAGTTTTCACTAGAATTCAGGACCATCGCGGCCAGCCTATGGTGGCCCAGCGACTGCTTACAGATCATCTTCCACCGCACCCTCAATCCCAAGCTGCGCGACGAGCTGGCCACCAAGGAGGAAACGTCATCCTTTGAGGAATACATTTGTCTGGCTATCCGGCTAGATAATTTGGTGAGAGACCGTAGACGCCACCGTTCTCCGATAGAGACCCCCCGACCTTGCTACAGTGGGGTCGAAGAGGCGACGGAGCCCATGCAGGTTGGGAGATCGTCCCTTACCGCGGATGAACGCAGAAGGAGAACCCAAGGCGGGCTGTGCCTCTATTGCGGGGAACCTGGACATAACATATCCTGATGCCCTGTCCGACTACGACAGGACGACGCACCCCCACTGGTAAGCGTATCTCTCATACCACTCTCTACTATTATACAATTCACGATTATGGTGATAGTGGGAGAGGGAGAAAACCGACTTACCGTGGAGGCCCTACTGGACAGTGGTGCAGCGGGGAACTTTATGAACGCGGGGCTTGCCCGTCAGCTGGGACTTCCCCTTCAGCGATTGGCCCGTCCTATGGCTGTCCACGGTGTGACCGGACATCGCGTGCACAAAGGCACGGTCGGGTTCCGAACTCACCCTTGTTCACTTCAAGTAGGGGCCCTCCATGGTGAACTTCTCGAATTCCTCATTCTGCCACGAGCCAAGGACCTGATCATCCTAGGGTTGCCTTGGTTACATCAATGCTTGCTGATTACAATGCGTTTTCTCATCCACCACATGATGAACCTCCTGAATGTGAACCTGAGTGCAGTGGGTGATCCCTCAGCACCACACTTGTTCAAATGGACCAGTGTGAGATTTTATCCAGTGGCTGGAGTGCCAATACTGCCACCAACCCCCAGATTGTCCCTGTAAGTTGGAGGACCTCCTAACAGGGCTGGATGTAGATTAACATCATACCCAAGATGAAACAATTGCAGGTTAAGAGCCTTGTTCAAGGCTGCATCAATGGAGTAGGATCATTGCTGGCATCCACAGGTTTCAGACCAGTGACCTTTCGATTGCTGCCACAGATCCCTAGACTCAGGGCCACCACACTAGCCATCAATTAATATTATAAAGGTAATAATTAATACGTGGTCTCATTTGATCACATAATGAGGATCATGTTCCAGTCTTCATCAATGGGGATAGGATGGATACAGGAGCATGTATCAGGCTTTATCTTCCTGGGGATATATATCTCCAGGGATCTTTCATGGACAGCTGACACCACGGCTCTGCTGAAGGCGGCACAGCGACG
>JAODUD010010036.1:0-13675 GCA_026784285.1 Stomatorhinus walkeri
ATATATTAAATCAGTCAAAATTGAAATGTTTATGTGAATGACCTATATACTCCCCTTTTGTACATTAATTTATGGATTCAATGTGTAAATATTTTTGTCTGTTTTTATATTAGTTACGTTTCATTGTAATTAAACAAATAAATCGGTAAGAATATTGTATTCATTTTTTTATTCACAGCCCTAGAAAAACACACCCATTACTTTTGGTGAACCCAAACAGAGATGGTTCAACATCAGCCTGAGTAACGCCTTGTTTCCACCAACACAGAGCCGGTGTTGTGCTGGTTCTTGCTTGGTGCTGCTGGCATTTCCACTTGTTTCAAAAAAGAATGGACCACAGGTGTTACATATGCAGAAGTGAGAGTAAAGGTTCATATTCCATTTTTTTGGATTTATTTTAATCTGTTTCAGATCAGTTTTTATAAACTGCAGAACTGAAAAAAAACGTTTTCAAAGTATGACTCTTTGTGCTGTGTGTCTATTGCCTGTATCCACTTTTGTCTTCTTAAAGGTTCCCAGTCTGTGTCAGTGAGTTTATTCTCTCCTGCTGTTTCACCACGGTCCTTTTAATGATCGCGCAAGAAAAGAGTCTGCTAATAACTGAACTTTACAGTCCCCCTCAATACTTCTTCACCGTTCAAGAGCCACAATGTTTTATCATATGCAAGCTGCAACATGTGTATAATATATCATTAAATCTGGCCAGCAAATCAATCATCAGTTTTCCACAGAATACAAAAAACATTGTAACATTATTCAGCCAATAAACTGGCAAGTTGTTTTACTACTATGGATTCAATTTTCCAAGTATGCAGAAGGTTTGGACATGATAGCCCGTCCCACTTTCGCTGACGTTACGGTGCCAAATTCTGAGACCAGCTCTTCTGTGGTGTCATACTAAAGCTGTGTTTTCTGGCCTAGTTCCGCATTTGTCCGGCGTCGTGTCCAGCACCACATTGGTGGAAACAAGACAAGATGTGCAGGATATATCAATCATGAAGGCAGGCTTCACTATAGCAACTTTCAATGGTGTCTGGTAACTGCTCCTCGCTCACTGCATTACACTTTGGGGCACAAGGCCGGTGTTTCACATACGGAGACTGCATGCCAGCATAAATGACATAAGCATGCCACCAGCTGTATTGTCATGAGAACCTCCGTACCCCTGTCTCCTTGCACACATCTGCACTTGGTATCCACCACCTCCACACAACAGTGACCAGCGATCACTCACTGGCTCACTAGTCACTCTTCTACACGTTCTTTTTAACATGCATTTACCGTAGGTAAACATTAATCTGTTCATTGACCTTGCATTTTGAAAAACTGTTCGCTAGAAAGCTTTTACGTTTTGGTAAACCATTAACATTTTGTGACGACAAATGAACAAGCTTCCACACAAACAGGCACAGGAAATTCTGAAGCTGACACAAGGACAACCAGTGTAAACAAAGGCACAGCGAGTGAGATATCGGCAAACACTGCATTGCCGCTTATTGTGTCAGCTAGGAAGAAAGACTCTCAAAGACCAGACATAATGAACTGCGCAGACTGGGCTCTTACATGGCCTCTAATTAACCAAAGAAACTATTCCCCCAAGATATAACTTTCATAATCTGGGAAAGCTTCCAGTACAACACAGTTATTGTTTATTGTCCATTCAACACACTTAAAAAATATGTACCAATGAAACAGTTAATCGGTTTGTCATATTATCAGCCCAAAAAGAAAAACTTTATGTCCAAAAAAAACATACAAAGTGCACTTGAGAATCCGTGGGAATAATGTAGTTCTATAAAAGGCAACAGTTTTCACAGTGCCAAAAATGTGAAAGAGACACTTGGCTTTGTAGAAAGGCTTTGGTGCCCAAATTCATCTGTTTCCATTCATTCCAGTTGCTGTCTGGCACCCGGGAAATACAGGCTCCACATAAAAGGGCTGTGAGGTACCTGTAACGTGCACGTGGAGGCATAGAACCATGTGGCAGACGTTCTGCAGCCACTCACAGTGGCCTATCGCCAGACACACCAACGCTCATTAGGCTGCGATGGCCAAAGGCGTTCAGAGGCCCTTCAGGAAGATAGACTTGGTCACTGTTCTAAGTGCCATCTGACTTCAAAAAGGCGTTCAGGCAGAGGCCAGAAGAGTCACCCGTGGGTTCCATAAGCAAAGCCTGCCCTTCTGTCCCTGAAAATATGGTTGTGAACCTGAGATGTTTGAGAAAAACATCAGCTCAGGCAGGCAAAATGTCTAAGACAAGGCGCAGAAGTTATCCTAAAAAGGTAAAGAGCTTTATAGTAAAGCCCCCAACCCTGCCCCCCCCCCCCCACTTCCAGGTGTCAGTGATCTGAGAGCTCAGGTTCATTTGGTCACCATGAGGAGGCTCCAGTCTCCTCTACATCTCATAAAGTTTCTGAACATGTTCAGAACTGCCAGCGTACTGTAACTGCCATAAAAGCTCACCACAAGTCACCACAGTAGCCAAAGAAAAGCACAAAAGAACTAGAACGAAAATGGTTTTACCATAACACTGCAATCAAAGTCTATTGCTGATTGTTCACGATCAGTGGGCTCCTCTTCTTGAAAACAGCCGAAACACCTGCAGCCGGGCTTTCTGAACATCTGATCTGTTATCTTAGCTTAAGCAGTAAAAGTAAGAGAACTCCTTTTTTGGAGTTCTGTGCAAAATTACATGACTGTGCTGGGGCTCTGCTCATGTGCAGTGGTGATGTTATCAGAGCACTAGACTGGGAATGGGCTGAATGCAAACACAGTCTGCAGAACCCAAGAGAGCAGCGGTTTCTGCTTTTAAGGTATTAAAATGTCACCAGGAGTAAAAGCCTTGAATTAATTTGAATTGTTTTAGCCTTGAATTAATGAGTATCACACACCTGACTTTCAAATGTATCAGCCATGCAAAAATATTGGTTGAGGCAGCTACAACGTTTCTCTGAGTCTGTACATTGGTCACTTCCAGCTGTGCACCCAAAAACAACAACATGTTGTCCCTCAGATGTCCTGCTTTGGTCACGTCTGTCAGTACAGATGCCACAGAAGGTAAAACACCTCACCTGTCTGTCTAAGGCCTTGCGGGTGGCAGCAGGCGTGTTGGCATAGGAGCTGATGGAGGAGCTGGTGTTAATGTCATCGGTATCCACAGTGTCACTGATCCCACTGCTGACTGAGCTGCTGTCGTCCCAGCTGCAGAGAGAAGAACACAATTTAAAACCACAGAGCATCACCTCCATCGCCACCAACCTGCTGACCCACCTCTGTGTGTAGGAGATCAGCTTGTGAGGCTGTGCAATAACTTTGAACACTGATGTTGCTGACAGCCTTTTGCCCCGACATCTGCCCTCCCAAACTGACAATCCATGACACTGGTCCTTCTCAAATAAAGGTTTGCACCAGTCAGGTCTTGAACTAGCAATGAAATGGAAGCATCCAAACCACAAAGTATATTAACAATCAGTAGGAGGAGCGAGGAACAGCCATGCCCATCTAATGTGCAATCATATGTTTCTTAACACATGTAGCCAAAGGCAAGACATTTTATGAGAGGCATAAAAAATCGTTCACTATCGATTCAGTCTTTCACAACCAGGATGGAATCTGCATTGCTCTTCCTGGATCCAAGGTTCGACCAGTGAACGGATTTTCCTCTCCAGTACCCCGGCATAGACCTTCCCAGGGAAGCTTAGGAGTGTGATCTACCTGAAGCTAAAGATTGGGACTACCACTCCAGTCTGCCAATCCAAGGACACTGACTCCAACCTCTATGCAATAATGAAGATGACTTCCAGCCATGATAGCCCAGGAACATGAAGAGCATCGAGCTCAGAAGGCCTCCTTCTTCTGCCTGTTAATGTTCACGAATGGGTGCTGGGGTTGCCGCTGTGACAACAACCTTACAGACACCACTCCGCACAGCCATCTCAGAAACGGCACAGAGCTTTGTCCATTTGGGCTCAAGGTCTCCGGCCTCCTTAAGAATGCAAGAGGTATTCTGCTGTAGGTGTGAGTTGAAGATCTTCTGCCAGACACTCTACCAGGTCTGGCAGGTATTTTTCCCGCCATCTGCTCACATATTCACATTCACCCATCTCCATTGATCTCTATGCCTCAGTAGCAAGCAGTCAGTCTATGCTGGCAGTTGGGGCTGGGGGGGGGGGGATACTCCTCCTGAGAATAATTAACAGCAGCTGCAGCTGAGCCGACCCCCACACACCTGCCCACACCCAGGACGGTGGACTCCCTGAATCCAGCTTGCTGGGGGTAGCAGTAGCCTCCAATAGCCAGTCAAAACACCAAACTTCCCCTCATCCACCATGTAATCCTAACCCCCAGTCTTACAGACTGGATGGATGAGGAGATGAGCTGTTTATATGGTGCTGACACCCAACCAGTGATACTGGTTTTTAACAAAAATTGGTGGGGGGGGGGGACAGGTTTATTTGGTCTGTTGCCGAACCTGAAGGGTGAATGCAAGGTGGGAGGATCAAACAGCCTTCTGATTGTTCCCTGAATGTGGAATTAGTTAGAAACTGAGAAGTAAAAAGATCAATGGACTATCTGTGAGGCAGGAAATCGGGTGGCTTTGTAAACAGGCCATTAAAAAGGAGACGGGAAGGCAAAGGGGCAGCGTGGCTGAGCATGCTGCTGGCTATGTTTAGTTCACACCACAATCGATTTGTTCTGGTAGATTAGCGCGACACGGAGAACTGCTGGTGGGCGTGGTCTACGAGCAACAACAAGCTACCTGGACAGAAAAGAGGATAAAGGCTTTTTAACCAGAGTGGAAAATGGCATGATTGTAGGAATAAATTAAACATATAAGATAAAACGACAGAGATGAAAAGAGAATGGGCAGAAGTGGCATGCTTTGTGTGTCTTCTGTGAGGCTGGTGACTTAGGTAAAGCAGGCTGTCTGGCATTGTGACAGACAGAGATTAAGAGAAAAATTTATGAGCCCCGGGGAAGTACTCAGCTCTTTCTAAAGGCTATCTGTGTATGAAAACTCTGAGCAGAACACTACTTCAATGAACTAAAGACATCCCTGAGTAAGACGCCTATGTTAAAAATAAATATAGCCAAGACAGTCCGAATACTGGAAGTCACTGCTGTCTCAACAAACCAAAAGACACCAAAATATCACTCATTTACCAGTAAAAGCTTGTCAGAAATCAGAATAAACCCAGAATAAATTACTGCATCCTCTGTACTTTGCTGTCAAATAACCACAAACTTTTTGTAAGCAGCAATCATTACTTTCAGTGAATAGTTAAACACAAAATTTAAAAACCTCAGATGTTCCCTGGGAGGGAAAATGAGCTTCAGGTCATAGAAAGGCAATGTCAAAGGTTCCTATAGTATAGTTCACCCAGAGCTGATGAAGTGCAGCCCTACCTGGGCCACAGTGCCGCTTGGGGAGGGTCCTTCTCAGGCCGCTCCCTGTGCCTGACGCAGACCCCTGCTGCCACCACCCGCTCTGCTGGTGCTCCTCACTCACTGTGGGAACCCGCGGGAGAGCGAGGGCTAGGAGCAGATCTCCAGCAAGCCCGTAACCTGATCCCCGTGCTGAGTTAACCAGCGCGGTGCTGGAGCTCTTAGGACTTATGCAGCACATGACTTATATCTGCAAATGCAGATAATATAAAAACACAAACTTAAAAATCATAGAACTGCTCTTAATTCTAATGAAGCTGAAGCTTATGGAGCTCCTCTCTCTTTCTCATTGATCTATAACACCTCGCTCTGACTACAACCTGTCTGTTAACAACATCGGAAACTCCAGAAAAAAAACGAAACATTAAAATTTAGTCAATAAAATGGAAAAACAATGTTAAATGACACCAGTTTTCAGCAAATAGACAGATAGGCATGGTGTTGTTTACCTTCGTAGTCACTGAGGAAATTTTCACAAAATACGTTTGCAGCCCTGGTGAAGCTTCGTCCTCGTTGTAATGGAGAACTATTCCACCAAACGAATTACATCTTTCATGGAAAATCAGGGAAGTACCACAATGACGCTGAGAAAATACGACACAAAGATTCATTCTCTTCATCTCCTCAGTTCCCTATTTATGACGACTTCTGCTACGTGAACCTGGAAGTGTGAAAAGGTTCCATTGGACAGCCTTACAGCACTCTTCAACTACCAATCGCATTATCTGGGTTTCTTACTCTGACTAAGAGGAATTCGATTTAGTACGATTTCAACTGGACTAACATGCTTACATGTACTTTAAAAGTCTGGTTTTAGTCAGACTAACACAATAATTTGATTTTCTTAGTGTGCATGCAAACATAGTGAGTGTGTTTCTACAAATTACTGCATGGCCTGTAGTTAAAAAATAATGAGGCCGACCTAAAAGGCACAAGTGACCTGAATTGCCCTGACAAGCTCAAGGTACTACAGGTATGGCTCACATGGGGATATGTTACAGATTTGGCCATTCAGATGAGATTCTCAGGACTACAGGCTAATGTGCCCTATGAGGCGAGAGCTGGGAGCTCCTGGGCAGCGGCAGTTGTCTGGTAAAGTCAACAGAAACCAAGAAGAATGACTGGGAGCACCTCCTGAATCAATCCCTCCACACCACAGACAGATCCCCCTTCTCTCACTGTCCCCAACCAAAGGACAATCATTAAACCAGAGTGTAAAGGGGGTGACCAGAGGCAGAGACGACGACTGTACATTAAGCATATAGTCTTTGTCCCTGAACACCATGACACAATCTGGAATATATGAGCCGGCAGGAACCAGTTAATGTTACAGTTCAGATAGCGACATGCTGCCCATCCCCCACCTGTGTGGCTACACCTACATTTATCAGGGCAGGATAAACAAGAGTAACGGGCCTGTTGCTGCCTTCATGCCAACAGCTGCTCCTCCTCCTCCTCTGGGAAGGGGGGGGGGGGGTCCAGTTGTGGGTTCCCCTCCAATGTGGGCACAGAAGGTCTGATCTTTATCCACACAGCTCTAGAAGGAAGTAGCTACTGCACCATGTCATCCTAAAATGTAAGGCTTCTGCCGTTACATTTTCAATCACGGGAAGGTAAAGGCATTTTTTTGTACATCTGACCCCCCATATATATTTTCATCAGAAGTATGATTTATCACTGAATGCTTTCCACACACACAACAAAATATCTTTACAATATTAGGTAACTCTTTTGTTGCATAGTAATAAAAAAAATATCTGGGTCTACCACAATATATCATGCCTGACCCAGCTGTAGACCAGCGCGCTTCCCTGAATACACCTCTTTGCCCTGTCTGGCAACCTTCAAGTCCCACACCTGCTATTTATTGTATCTTGTAGGCTCTGGGCCAATAGCAGCTCCTGCTGTAGACCACTGGGAAGCAGAAGGACCCAACAGAATGCCCCACACAGCAAATGCCAAGCAAAGTCTGCATTATGTGAATCTCTAATCCACAGACACAGCCGATCTGATCAGGTTTAATGGCAAACAAGCACTTTAGTCAAAAAATAAAACTATAAAAACTAAAGGAGACTAAACTATATTAAGCTTACATAAAAGCACAGCACCCAACACAGAAACGCAGGCAGGAGTAATTTGGTGTTGCCTGATCATCAGGAATATAAACATAGCAACACTAAGGCTGGTCATTCAGATGCAAACTGGGCTGCAACATAAAGGCAGCATATTTAGAGGACTGTGAGGTTTCCTGCTCTTCAGACGGGGCTCTCGGAGATGGCTAGCGCATTCCAGCGCAGCCGTCCAGGGCCTGCGGTGTCACACGGCTTTCTCAACCCAAAGAAATGACAGGGTCACAGCGTCAGGAATTTGGCCTAGTGGCTCACCCTCACAGCTTCTCTTCTTGCTCAAAGGGAGTATGTGGGCCTGGGATAAAAATAAAAAATAAGAAGTTTAATCTTATCTTTGTGTTTGTAGCCTGCATGAGGCGGCGCCTTGGAATGTGGCCTCTTATGGTCCTGCCTTCAATTAGAGTGGAGAAGAAATCAGACAAAAGCATAAATGAAGGCAGCAGAGCAGTGCCTGGGTTCCCAGTGAAGGCAGCAGAGCAGTGCCTGGGTTCCCAGTGAAGGCAGCAGAGCAGTGGCTGGGTTCCTAGTGAAGGCAGCAGAGCAGTGTATGGGTTCCCAGTGAAGGCAGCAGAGCAGTGCCTGGGCTCCCAGTGAAGGCAGCAGAGCAGTGCCTGGGTTTCCAGTGAAGGCAGCAGAGCAGTGCCTGGGTTCCCAGTGAAGGCAGCAGAGCAGTGGCTGGGTTCCTAGTGAAGGCAGCAGAGCAGTGTATGGGTTCCCAGTGAAGGCAGCAGAGCAGTGCCTGGGCTCCCAGTGAAGGCAGCAGAGCAGTGCCTGGGTTTCCAGTGAAGGCAGCAGAGCAGTGCCTGGGTTCTGATCGAAGGTGAAACAGCAGAGCAGTATCAGGGCTGCCAGTGAAGCAGCTGAGCAGAGTCAGTGCTCAGAGTGATGGCAGCAGAGGAGAGTCAGGGTTCAGAGCAAAGGCAGCAGAGCAGAGTCAGCGCTCAGAGTGATGGCAGCAGAGGAGAGTCAGGGCTCTGAGCAAAGGCAGCAGAGTCAGTGCTCAGAGTGATGGCAGCAGAGGAGAGTCAGGGCTCTCATAAAATGGCAGACATAAAAGCCGTAATCAGGGCTATACCACCATGATTTTTGCTTACTGTATTTTGACATTGTTGGGAATTTGAGGTGAACTCACCAAAAGCTGCTATTTTTGACTCAGAAATATGTTTATATTTCGTTGTGCCTCTCTGACCAGCAGAATCTCAATGCCAGGCCGTGGGTGGTGGGGGCTAGTTATCACTGTGCTTAGATCATGATGAACAGCTCTGTAGCATGACCGGCCTCCAGTCCTCCCCCCAGGCAAATGCTAGCTTGTGTGTTGTGTCAACATGCTGGTCGTTAAAGCTGACCAAAGAGGAAAGCCCCACATTTCCCTCCAAAATAGAACCTCTCGCACCAACTGCTGAGTCACCCCCCACCATACAAACACACACACACTCCCAGAATGACAGCATTATAGCTTTTACAGCTCATTCAGGATCTAAGGGTTTGTGGCAAAATTGCAGCCTGCACAAATCATCCATTCTCTGCTTCACCTTAAATCCGATGCCGAGAACCGAGTCATCAAGCATCCAGCAGAGATGCATGGGAGATCAGAGTTGGCCCAAACTGTTCTGGCACAGCACTGGCTACAAGGTGTGGCCACAGCCAGCACTGCCCTTAGGGCATGGCCACTGAGGTCAGGGTGGCGGGGGGATAACTTCCCCAAAGAGGACTAAAATACTCCCTGTCCTCGGGAAAAACAAGGCCGGGGTGGGGGTTTGGTTCTCTGACTGAGGCACCTTTAGCCCTGGACAGGTGAACGAGGCTGCGACTGCTACACAGACATTTAATTCCATGCTAAAAGTGTTTCTCGCAGCTCTTCTGTCACCTGGCCAGGAACAAGGGCTGTGGAACAACAGCTCACATAAAGCAGATTGAGTTTCTTCAGCCTGGTTGCTCAGACCTCTTTCTCACACCCTCCCACCTCATGCACTGAAGGAAAAAAAGACACTGGCACTGCACAGCCTTCCAATCTGCCCCCAGCGGCTCCAGCACACCGCGAAGAAAGCCATCCAGCAGACAGTGCGGTGACATGAGTCACGTCTGCGCTGGGCAGCAGGGAGCGAATCTGTGCCGCTACTCGCCAGCACCCCCTTTGACGGGTATTTGCAAGACTCTCTTTCCCCTCTCTCTAAGTTTAAATCCCCAGGGTTTAGCATGGGGCAGGAGGTGCCAAGAGCGGCGGCCCTTTCCCTTCTTATTGTGGTGTAGGAATCCAGCTCACAGCCTGCACTCCTAGGTCAGAAAGGAGGAGGTCCTGGAGTTGGCAGGGAAGCTTGGGTTTCAGTCACGGCATGCGGGTTCTCTGCCCCCGGAATGTCTCAGTACAGGCTCAGCTGGTGACACACCAGAAACATGCGACAGCCGCATATCCCATTGCATTTTTACATCCCAATCCTGGTTAGACTGTCTTATGAACAGAAAGCATGAAATCAAACAGCAGGAGTGGAATTCAAAGGCGTCATCACAAGCAGAGTCACACAAAGAAGAAAGCGTTTGTGTGATTAAGTGAATGCAGGTGTGTGTCCATCACCATTATGTCTCTGCTATGCCACTAGTGTCATAACGGTTCTGGCTCTGACTGGACGCATTTCCACACATGCGACAACAGGCATGTAACAGTTTTGAGTTCGTTAAGTAATGTTTTTTGACAGAGAATGTTTAGGCTAATAATAAAATAAGCTCCCGTTCATAATTTAGCATTACCTGAAGCATTATTTTTCATGAAACATTAGCTAGCTACAATATAAAACGTTACTAATTTATAACTAATAATTTGCTGCAATTTTGCAGTTATACAGAAGCCAGGCGTCAGCCATTTCTCGGGCATATCCATGAACAAGCCATTGGCGGGAGGCAGTATTTCCTGGATTCAATCAGGTGTAGCGGTGGAAAAGCATGGAATCGGCTCCAAATTAGGCCCTGGCACCGGCACCACGTTGGTGGAAAATGCACGTGTGTTTCTGTATCACTGAACAGTCTGCAGAAGCCAAACAAACGCAGGGTGTGACACTGTTTCACACTACACGCTAAAAAATAAACAGTAGTTGCTTTACCAAGGTGGAGTCAGGCTCGTTAGAACATTCTGTACACATTCGAACGGCTCATTAGCTAAACTGAACCTCTCAGGGGGATTGTTGGAACTGTCCCTTCACCAGGCTCTGAGACTCGCCATTCACCAGCCAGCGCAGTGGGCAGAAGCCTTGCCCTGTTACATGAAGCCCTCACTTTTGCCAGTCGGAGTAACCAGAGCTGTTGGCCAGAAGCAAGGCCCTTCAGATGTGTACCTGTCCTTTCAGTAAAAACAATCCCGGATTGCATTTCGGCACAGAGGACGGGAAAAGCTGGGAGCTCAGGATATAGAAATAAAGGATTTATCTCTTACAGATCTGGGTCATAGATAATGATAATAATTACTCACAGAACACAATGGTATAAAAGCACAGGGACCACGATGTTGTAGGTGAGTAAGGGGCATCTGTGAAGCTGGCTTTTAAACATGCCCACTCCTGATGTCCCCAGGAGCGGCAAATCATGGCCTTTAAGTGTGACACATCAACACTGCTGAAGGTGAAAAGCCGCAAACGCAGTGCTTAAACATCTGAAAAACGCAGAGTTTTAAGACAAAAGTCAGTGAGCCCCTTGCCCAAATTCACTAGCGCTGCTAACCTGTCCTGGTTAAAAAGCAGCTCTTTATAACAGGATAGATGGGAGTCTGTCCCACCAAATCCCTCTCAAACACATGCACTCATGCTGCGTTCCATTTGAACTTGTGACTCGTAAATTCCAAGTTTCTAGTCGGAAATTTCAACTGGAACGCCCCGTCTCGTCGGAATTCCAACTTGTGAACTCGAAGGAATCAACACAACCCTCACCTCAGAATTCAAGATGGTGCACTCTTTATCAACAGAAGTTAAAGCTGTAGTTCTATACTGTTTATTAGTACTTACGTCTTATTTGTGACTCATTAAATCAGTCGTACTCACAGCAGCGTCCAACCGCTATCTGTGGATGTATTGCTACATTTTTTTTATGCATAAAAAAAACCACGTAATGTATTGTTTTCCACTGATATTGCTAATAATGGCTAACAATTAACCGGGATAAAACTGGGGACAGTTTTGGTAAGCAGGACTTAAGGTGGTCTGGCCTAAATGTAAATGAACAAAGATAAAGGCCATTTAAACTGGGGTAAATTAAATCTGACAAGTTAGCTAGGCAAGTAAAAGATCTGGCTTTCTGAAATGGGTTCCTGGTATTGTTAAATGCCGTTCCAACGTGCTGTGGTGGAACACTGTGAATTCGTACGCGATGCCATTCCCAGTTCAGAGTTCACACCTCCAAGGTAACTGGGAAGCAGCATTATGATCAATTCAAGGGCTGTCACATTCAGTATGTTTACTAAGATGAGCTACAGTTATGGCTCCATTACACCATTTAATCAGACTACTGTCCTTGTCCCAGTATACTTGCATGGTAGGGGAATCGATTTATTGACCGAGGTATGCCCGACTGCTACAATAGGTGGCGATATGACTCCTTTCAGCTTGTTAGTATTGGGCTATTTGCAGTTGACCTACTATGTCACAGACTTAAAAAATAAATAAATAAAATTAATAATAATGGATTAGAACAGATATAAGATCAGGATAGCATAACAAGAAAAAAGTATTTTATATAATATAATATGACAGCATGGTACTGGAAATGTTTCAAAATTTCAGTGTGATTGTATTGTAATAAATATTGGGGTATTTATAGCAACAGCAATTAAGGATGGAAATGTTTATTATTGTCTTGGAGAATACATGCAGCAGTCATGCAAATGCAGCAGAGGTAAACATGTAAAACTGATTCTTAAACATATATTAGATAATCTTGAAAATGAGTAATCATTGAAATGGCAAAATCTTTTTTTTCTTATGATAGAGCATAAATGTTTTAGCGAAACTCACCTGCGTTATAATATTTGTAACAAACGAATGGTAAGAAAAGGCCTGCTCTAGCTGACTAGCAATGTAAGAATTGTTTGTGCATAACAGCCGATCTTGGTATGCATATCGCACATTGTAAAGCCCTATAATATGCTACAGTCATTTGTCGAATTCAATACAAACTACTCCGCCTCGCTTTGTCATGTCATTTGGCACTGGTACCAGTCTTTATGCCAGTGGAAAACCAAGCACTTCGAGTACTGTTCTTTTGGTACTTTCTCGAATGTGGAGTACTGTTCTTTTGGTACTTTCTCGAATGTGGAGTACTGTTCTTTTGGTATTTTCTCGAATGTGGAGCCCTAGGCCAGTTTCTGTCTGATTGAACGTACACATGAAGGAGTAAACCGAATCCCAATCGCATTATCTGGGTGTCTTAGTCCGACTAAGAGAAATTCGACTTAGAACGATTTCAATTGGACTAACATGTTTACATGTGCAATTCCAGTTTTAGTCGAACTAACACAATAATTCGATTTTCTTTGTGTGCATGTAAACATACTGAGTGTGAATCAGATGTGGGTAAGACTCTGGCCCCCCTCATCAGTCCAGGATGTTCCCCCACCCCCTCAGTCTGCTACATCAGTCTTATTGGGGGGTGGGAGGCAGCCAAGGCTGGATGCACGTCGTAGGGCTGTGTTTTATGCTAATGTGGCTAATACATCGAATCTTACTTCCACACCCACTGATTAATGAAGGTTCCCTGCAGGAACAAGCCAGAAGCTATGCCATTCCTCCTCTGGGGCGTTTCCAGTGCACTACATCCTTCTGTGTTCATCTCTGAAGCTGGGGGAACGCACTCTATGGACAATAGCTCAGAACACATTCTCGCATACCGCACTGCACTGGAGCAGTGTGCTGCACGGTTAACTGCAGAGGTTACACTGCTGCGTCAGCTTCACTTTCATCTTGTCAGTCTAATAACTGATGCTTCCTCCAACGCCTTTGCTAACACTCAGTGTTGTCAAAACAGAACAACAAACCCTCAGTCCACTGCCCCCCCCGCTCGATCCTGACAAAGAAGGCAGAGGTGGTAGAAACAATGCCCCCCCCCCCCACCAAACAGGGAAG
>JAODUD010010037.1:0-10068 GCA_026784285.1 Stomatorhinus walkeri
ACAATTAGGCTATCATTGCCCTTAATTGTGCCTCTCAAACTGAGGTGTTAAAAAGTTTGCTTGTCAGAATAAATCACACTCATTTAACTTATAGTTGAGGACACGCCTGATAATTATGTATCACATTCAGTAACCTGTGGCTCATTAAATTCTTCAGTTAAGTCGGGATGTCTGTCGGTGAGATGCTTTGCCAAGTGTAACGAGTTGGGTTTCCTTGGTCTGCATTGATTTAAAACGTCTTTACACACAAGCTTTGCGGTTTCTTTGAGCTAGCCTTTACTGTTGGCAAGGTAAGCGAAATAATGCCAGATTTTGCGTCATACATCCTCTTTGCCAACAAGCTGTGGACAGCCAGGGCTCTCCTGAAATGGTGTGATGCTCATGAACTATTCTTTCGTGGGGAATCATTGTCTTACAGGAGCTATAGACTCTTGTTCACTTCCCTGCACATGTTTGTTCTTTTAGTTCGTCTGCATGTCCTCAGAAAAATTCTGTGAATGCTTCTTCCCTCCTTGACTATGACCAGATAGCCAGTGAAGCATGTAAAGGCTTGCTGTAAGTGAGCATATGTTTGAAACTGAACCTGGGACTGACCGTATACACCTACAATGAACGAATGACCAAGTTAGTGAGTTGATCAATTCTGAACAAGAGACCCAAATGAGTGAACAAGTTGGTGAACAAGTCTGTGAACGAGACATTCAGGCTACTGATCAAGAGAACTGTACCTCAGTCGTGAATGAAATACACCATCTCCTATTGTAGTGTATAGCCTACATGTGCAGTGACTTTGCTGGATTTCAAAGATGCAACATTTTCATGATTTGAAATGATTTGTTAGCATTTGGATTCAACTGATAAACTGTCAGGTTTGTTAGGTACGTTTTTAACAAATATGAGTAGGTAAAGTACAATGTTGAATCAAACATTGTTGAGAGAATTAGACTATTATTCAATAACAAATTTTACTTTTCTCACATGATGTTTTGGTGGTATTTAGCTTACTCCTTAGCATTATATACCTTTTGTATTTCCTTTGTGGTTAGGAACCAGTGATGCACCAGTCCATTCATGAGTGACCAGTGCTTTCCTTCAATTCAACCGTGATTTGAACCGCTATATTAATAGAGACAAAATGATGCCATTTTATTATTCAGTGATCTTGTGCTGGCCAGGATCATTGATGGCAGGCCGCTCAATTTGCTCTTCGCCATAGTCGCTGTCAGGCCTCCTCTCCAGCCCCTTTTCCACACCATTGTGTGGCTTTAATCTCCTTAGGTAGGTTGTCAAGAAGTGGTCCGAAGTTGCTTGTAGCATTTCCGTAGAGACCAAAATGCTTCCACTTGGCGGCCGGGTTACTGTCAGCGCTTGTGCTGCTTGGCCAGATCGATATGAAAAGGCCCCTTACCACAGTAGTAACACTAGAATAAAACACCCATTAATCTTTCCTTAAGTTCATACTCATTCATTCATGTCCAAACAAACAGATCAAACGAATGCGAGCAGACACACTAAGCAAAGCACAGCTCGTATCTGTGTCACCCATAGAGCAGAGCCACCTGCTGAACCATCGGGTGGTCCTGCTTCACTCCTGCCCCCCAGTGGCTGTTAGGAAACAGCTGTATCATTGAAGCCCTATTGCTTTGGTTTATGAGGGGATGTTACACTCCAGAAGGTTTCTGCTGATGTCACGGCCTTTCTGCTTGTGGTTTCATGAACTTCTGGGTGTGTGAGGGTTCATATAGATGAGGTTTGTGTCCCCTTCAAGACTCGGACAGGCTGGGGCACCAGCTGGAGGAGGTGGTGAACCTGAGGCAGGACTACGAGGCCACCTCGAGCAAGTTGAAGGTCCTGGAAGAGCAGATCAAAAGCCTCCAGCAAGAGAAGGAGGGGCTTGAGAAGGTGAGCTACTCAGAGAGGCAGGGCTGACAGTAAATCAGCTCTCTGCGAGGGGTGGGGGTCTGAGGTCCATTTATCCTGATAGCTCACTGACAGGGGTGGGGTGGAGGGTGTTTTCCCTTACACCCTCCTGGGGGCTTTGTTTGGAATATAGCCCTTTGCTTGTTTTGCAATGATTGCTTGTTCAGTGAGCTGCTCCGATGTCAGCATGTGTATAGAAGCAGCATGATTGGTTGGTTAAGCTCTCACGCTCTCCTTCTAGCTCAACACTTTGTAGGGTCACAAGGCACTTTGCTGAAAGTGTCAGAGTGGCTTGGGCACATTCAGTAGGTCTGAGACCCAGAAGACCTGCGGTATCGCTGGCCAAAGTCCTGTAGCCCTGTGTGTTTTTGTCTATCTGCCTCTCTCAGTCTGTGATTTACTGTTGCTTCTTTCGCCAGCAACTTGCGAAATCCCTGGATCAGCTGAAATCCCAGACAAAGAGCCAGAAGGAGGCACAGCAGCAGCGCTGGCTGGCCCAGGAGCTAGAAGAGCGTGTATCAGAGCTGCGCTCCCAGAAACAGCGACTCTCTCAACAACTCCATGACAGGAAGGAGGAGTTGGAAGCAGCCGTGCAGAAAATGGACGGCCTGCGGCAGGAAACGCGAAAGGCTGAAAGGGCTCGCAAAGAGGTAGCTATCTGTGGCTGATCCCCAATGCATCTGCCAGTACATTGTCAGCTGACCCATCAAAGCCTTCAGCCATGCTAACATAGCGTGTATGCTGTGGAGTTTGTACCACGTGGCTTTATATACCACCTCAGCGCTGCGTGCCACGCTGGGCTGATAGTGCTGTTAGGCACTGTGTCTCACTTCTCTGCGTGTCACACTAGCCTGTTAGCGCTGTTAGGGCTTTCATATGCTAACCAACTTATCACTCTGCTCCCTACAGATGGAGCTACAGCTGGAGGATGCCAAGGTGCAGGCATCCAGGGAACGCAAGCTACGTGAGCGAAGCGAGACCTGCTCCAAACAGCTGGAGAGTGAGCTGGAAAGACTCAAGGTCAGAAGTCACTGGTGCACCATCATCAGCAGTATTCACACATGCTGCACTAAAGGAGACATTGTACAATAGAGAATATTCACAGTGAATCAGGAAGTAGTCAGTCAATGTTATTCTCTGAATGCTGTAGAGGACAGTGTGTTCGTGTTTCTGTCTCAGGTGAAGCAGGGCAGTGACAGGTGGGCCCCTGGGGGCACACAGGAGCTGTCCAAGGTGCGGGCAGAGCTGGAGCGCCAGGCAGTGCTGCACGAGGAGGACCTAGGCCGAAGGCAGACCATTCACGCCGCTGAGCTCAAGGGCCTGCAGGCAGAGCTGCGCGACTCCGAGGGCCAGCAGGCGACACTCAACGCTGAGCTGCTGCAGCTCAGGGACAAGTTAGACAAGGCCAAGCACGAGTGGTGCGGTGGGGGCCGGGTTACAATCTGAGCTCAGCTGGGGGCTCCACTTTTTTAATTACTTCATTACTCACATCCTAAGACCCAAAAGCAGATTTCTCCTCTGGAAATGAACTCTAATGAGATTCCAGAGAGGAGTATTATTCCTTTTTTGTTCAGAACAGCAGCCTGGGCAGAAAGTCATATGAAACTGCGAGGAGTCTGGAAATGCGTAGCTGATAGTGGTTAGCGAAGCTCACTGCTAATGCGTGTCTAATGGTGCTTTGTGCCTGCGGATGGGCGGCCAGTTGCTTCCTGTGACATGACACCATCTTCCTGCTGCAGGCAGAGCGAGTTGGATGAGGCCCTGAGTGCCATCAAGGAGAAGTATGAGCGAGAAAGGAGCAAGTTCACTGAGGACAACTGCAAGCTGACCTTGGAGACCGAGCGGGTTAGTCTGGCTTAATGGGTGTCATGGTGGCAGGGTCTGGAGTCTCAGTGCTGATGCCGGCCGCTCTTCCCACCAGTTGTGTGCTTTCGTGGACAAGTTAACAACCCAGAACCGGCAGCTGGAGGATGAGCTGCAGGACCTGGCTTCCAAGAAGGAGAGCGTGGCTCACTGGGAGGCACAGATAGCTGAGATCATCCAGTGGTGAGCCTCTCCGGCCCTGCCCCCTAGCTCCCCACCCCCTTAACTTCATGCCTCCTTGCTTCCTGCCCCCCCCCCCTGACTTCACGCTCCTGTCCCTCCAGCTCCCTGGGCCCTTGCCACCCCGATTCACCCATCTGATGCTGCCACTTGTGCTGTCTGCCCTGCAGGGTCAGTGATGAGAAGGACGCCCGCAGCTACCTGCAAGCGATGGCCTCCAAGATGACAGACGAGTTGGACTCCCTGCGCAGCTCAAACGTGGGCTCACGGACCCTGGTAAGCCCCCGCCCCTTTCAGAGTGGCATTGTAGGGTAGTTAGAACGAAGCAGAAAGGTCACCTCATTCTTGGTGTTAAACCTAAATGCTGACACGCTGTGCTGAGACCCCTTATACTTTTCTATGATGAGCCATTACTTAGGCAGCCTTCTAGTGGAGCCCTGGAACTAAGAGCGTTCATACATAGACTCATCCTCCTCCCCACCCTTCCCCATTGAGGTATAGAGCCACCACATGGCAGAGACAGAGCCTTTTCCTAAATCACCTTCATACATCCTTCTGCTCCCATCTGAGAAAGAGCCTAGATTTCTTTGTAATAAAAACCACGTTTGGTCTGCACCCTCAGCAAATGTCAGGTTTACCCAGGCCACACGCCAACCCAGAGCAGGACTCTCACAAGATCACGAACAGCATCAGGATGCTCAGTAGCACTCCCACTATCGCAGCCTCCGTGTCCCACCAGGACCCACTGTGGAAGGTGCGGCGCAGCCAGAAGCTGGACATGTCGGCTCGGCTGGAACTGCAGTCTGCACTGGACGCAGAGATCCGGGCCAAGCAGCTAGTGCAGGAGGATCTGCGCAAGGTCAAGGCCACAAACATCTCCTTGGAGAGGTCAGTAAGGGACCACCGCCAGCCATCCAGTTTGCCTCAGTAGGCGGGCTTCAGGTCAGGACATCCACTCCTGGCGGGGCTCCACCTTAGAAGCAGTTTTGAAGAAACCAACCATTCAAGTGTCTCTATATTAAGTCTGTGGATGAACTTCACTCATGGAAATGAACAGATGGGCAGTGCAATCATGGCCTCTGCTCTCTTTCTAACCTCCCTGTGAGGGTGCAGGCTCCCCCAGCCTGCCCTTATCCTGAGCCTTGCCTGTCTGTTCCTTTCCCCCAGCAAGCTGAAGGACTCGGAGACGAAGATCCGCGAGATGGCGGAACAGCTGGAGGCTCTGAGGAAGGAGCTAGAGGAGAGCCGTTCTGGAGTGAGCCGAGGTAAAAGCTACTGCTGTCTGCGGCCACAGTGATGGCAGCTTATTCTGAGAAGCTCTCTGCAAAGAACTTTCATTTCAAATATTCATGTGATATCCCTACTATGTATGTATGGATGGATTGATGAGTGGACGTTCTTTGTTTTTCACTAAGAAAATAAGGGGATCTGACTGCAGTATATACATTTTTTCCATGTAGGATTAAAGCTTCACGAATTCCCAGGGTCCATATTTGAGTATTTCAATACTTCTCCAGTGACCAACAGCCTGTCATTTAAGGTCAGTCTGTCCTGGAGCTTGGTGTCTGTCTCTGTCTGTCTGTCAGTTGGTCACTCTCTGTCTGTCTGTCTGTCATGTCACCCAGTCCTGACATGTTGCCAGCACATACACTGCCTGACTCTTTCCAAATGGGACTTCAGGCTGCAGTACACGCCACCTGTTGCTGGCTAATCTCTGGACAGTGGTTTAGTTAAACCCGAACTCTGAGGCTGTGTCAGGTGTTCCTCGCTCTTTCTGCAGCAGGAATTGTCATGCTTGTTACTACTATTGTTTATACTATTGTTACACTTTATATACTTAGTTGATTTTTAAGCTGTAATTCAGAGGAGACCATGATTAGAAATCAGAATTAGAATCTGAATCAGCTTTAATTGGCCAACTATGTTTTTGCATACAAGGAATATGACATTGCTCTTGGTGTACTTAAGCATACAAAAAAAACAGGACATCAAAAAATTAAATACAGTATGTACAGAAGAGACTTAAGCCAGATCGACACAGTGCGAAGGTGCATGGTGCAAGATGCTGGTTGCTATATAGACATGCAGTGCACTGCTTGGTGACAGCAGATACTGCATAAGACTTGTCCTTTACACTTAAGTGTTCATCAGAGTGATGGCTCAAGGAAAAAAACTATTTGTGTGTGGTTGTTTTGGCATACAGTGCTCTGTAGTGCATGCCGGAGGGAAGGAGTTCAAACAGGCTGTGACAGGGTGTGATGGGTCTGCAGTGATTCTGCCTGTTTCCTGACTCTGGAGAAGTCAGAACCAGTGATTTTTCCTGCAGTCCTGACTGTCTGTAGTAGTTTCTTCCTGTCTTTCTTCATGGCACACCCAAACCAGACAGCGATGGACATGCAGAGAACAGACTGAATCATTGTGGAGTATATTTTTGGATTATTTTTCACAATTGTGTCTATGTTGGTCGCCCACTTTAGTTCCTGGGAGATTGTGGATTGCACAAACCTGAAGTAGACACAGTGCTGTTGCATCGGGCTGATGGGGGACAGTACTGAGGGGCACCTTTGGAAGTCTGCTATCTTCTCCACCATTTTAAATGAATTGATCTCCAAGTCGTTCTGACTGCACCAGAGGGCCAGCTGTTCAGCCTCCCGTCTGTATGCAGACTCATCACTGTCCCGATGAGACCACGACCATCATGTAGTCTGCGAACTTTAGGAGTTTATATCAGATGGATCCCCTGAGGTGCAGTCATTTGTGTAGAGGGTGAAGAGCAGAGGGGAGAGGAAACACCCCTGGGGGGCCCAGTGCTGATCATCTGGGTGCTGGCTGTGATTTTCCCCACCCTTACCTGCAGCTTCCTGTCTGGCATAAAGTTTGTGATCCACTGGCAGATGGGGGTGGTACAGACAGCTGGGTGATTTTATAGTGGAGAACTTCTGAGACAATGGTGTTAAACAGCGAGTTAAATTCCACAAACAGGACCCTAGCATATGTTCCTGGGGAGTTAAGGTGTTGCAGGATGTAGTGCAGTCCCATCTTGACTGTATCCTCTGCTGACCTATTTGCCCGGTATGCAAACTGTTGGTGGTCTAGCAGGGGACCTGTGTTGTCCTTCAGCTGTCTCTCAAGGGATTTCCTGACCACCGACGTCAGGGCCATAGGCCTGCAGTCGTTTAACCCAATGATAGAGAGTTTCTTAGGGACCAGGGTCTTTGTGGAGTGCTTGAAGGAGAAGAAGACTTTGCACAGCTCCAAGGATCTATTGAAGATCTGTGTGAAGATGGGGGCCAGCTGGTCAGCGCAGACTTTAAGGCAGGAGGGTGACATGCCATCTGGACCTGGTCCCTTCCTGGTCTTCTGTTTTTTTGAAGAGCTGATTCACATCTTCTTCATAGATCCTGATTGCCAGAGGTGTGACAGTGCGGGGGGTGAGCGGATTACAGGGGGTGCTAGCTGTATGATGTAGTCAGAGAAGGTGGGGGTGTAAAAGTTGGTTTGTCGAACCTGCGGTAATGCACATTCAGACCATTGGCCAGTTGATGATACTCTGCAGTGTTGGGGGGGGGTGGTCTTCCGTAGATAGTGATGTCCTGCTGGCCTCTCCACACCGACAGAGGATCGTTACCTGAAAACCCATTTTCCAGATTTTGAGAGTAGCACCTCTTTGCTATTCTGATGTCCTTTGTCTGTGTGTTCCTTGCCTGGTTGTACAGAACTCTGTCCCCACTTCTGTCGGCTTCCTCTTTCTCCCAACAAAGCTGCCTGAGTTTGGCTGTAAACCAGGGTTTATTGTTGCTGTATGAGCGGAAAGTTTTAGTCGAGGCACACATCCTCACAGAATCTGATGTAGGATGTCGCCGTGTCTGTGAGATGGTGCAGGTTGGTAGCTGAAGCCTCAAAAACACTCCAGTCAGTGCAGTCAAAGCAGTCCTATAGTTTGTGCTTAGCCTCCCTGGTCAATGTCCTCACCGCCTTGACCACTGGCTTTGCAGATTTTAGCTTCTGCTTGTAAGTAGGAGAGGTGTACCATACAGTGGTCAGAGTGTCCAAAAGCAGCACGGGGGACTACACAATAGTAGTGTTTTAATGTGGGGTGTAGCAGTTATCCAATGTGCTTTTGTCCCTGGAAGGATACTTAATGTGCTGTCTGTATGTTTTCAGATCAGGAGTTGGGGTCCCATAATCTCTTACCATAAAAGGACTCTGTGCTCCTTATCTTTGCTGGCATCTAGGATAAAGTAACTGTACAAACATGTCCCACACACACACACATACACACACACACACACAGGTTTGTAATTATATGTTTGTGGGGACTCTCCATTCATTTCCATGGGGAAAACTGTAATCCCAACATGACAACCTTAACCCCTACCTAGCCTTAACCTTAACCATAAGTAACCAAACCAACTACAAGACTTCTGCCATTTTTAGTTTTTTGATTGTATTGACAGATCTTTGTGGGGACCTGAAAATGCCCCCCAAAGCATCAAAATAACTGTTTTTATCACATTGTGAGGGACATTTGCTTCCTACAATGTAATATAAACCTAATTCACACACACACAAACATAAAAACACACACTGAAAATGTGCAGACAGAATTAGGCAGTGACTAATCATTATTGAAATAGACCTCTCTGTGAATCACAGCCTGCCTGTGGATGGATGTGTTTGATATCTTTGTCCAGTCAGCCAGGAAACAAGCCAAACTGTACTGTCAGACACAGTTCCTGAATTAGTCTGACTGAAGTGCAATACCAAATATGGGAATAAAGCTACTCAGTGTAATGGAGGCTCCTTACTTTCACTTAATATCTTTGAAAATTAAACAGTGTATACTTAAGGAAAAAGTAGACAGATAATTAAATTTTAATGTTGTGTAGTGTGTACATCTGGTTGTATCCTGTCAAGATGAAGCCATGAAGATGTTCCTCTTCCTCTGACAGCCTGTAGCTCTGCCTCTGAGCTACACTCTGGTATAACTTGACCTTATGCCCTCTGCTCCTGTTCTCTAGACCAGCTCCACACCTGAGCTCGAATCCATGCTCCAGAAGCAGGAAATTTCCTTCTCACCTACTTTGGCTCGAGAACAGAACGTAGGTGTTTATTTTATTGTGTCACCTGGTGGCTCCACTTGCTCATTCTGGCCTTGGAGTGATGGCTCAGTGATCTGGGCACTGAAAGCCCTGTTAGGACTGTTAGTTACCTGCACCACATTACACTTTTGCTCGGTGCACCTATAATAGCTGATATTGATGCTGCATCTGAACCTGGTGTTACCACAGTGATGATACTTTAAAATCCTACCTCTGACAGGAACAGCCCAAAACACCCCCAACTGGCCCTGTGCCAGTCTCCCCAATGGTAAGCCTCTCCTCCCATAATGCACTTGGCCTCTGAGTGATGTACTTGTTAAGCTGCCACACTGCAGGCCTTACTCTGCATCGTCCAGAGCATGTCTACCCCCTTGAGTCTGTGTCTGTGTTTCAGCCCAGTGCTCACCAGCTGAGTATAAAGACCTTCTCCAGTCCCACCCAGTGCTCCCACTGCAGCTCTCTGATGGTTGGCTTGATCCGCCAGGGCTACGCCTGTGAGGGTAAGACCCCTTCCACCCCTTCACCGTTAGACACAGTATCCCATATGAGCGAATTATAAGCTCTGAGGCACACACTGTACCAAGTATTTTCTTCAGGTCATACCAGCATTTTAATATGTATTATGTAATATGTATTATTATGTGAGCTGCTTATTCACGCCATTTGTCTTAAGCAGTCCAGTTTAATTCACATTCATTTTAAATGAGAATGAGCATGCAAGCCCAGCAGGCAGTTAGACTGCAGCATCTCAGCACCATCCTCACCCACCAGCTGACTGTCTGCTTGCCTTCCCCCCACCCTTGGCCCTCAGTGTGCTCCTTCATCTGCCACGTCTCCTGCAAGGACTACGCCCCACAGATGTGCCCCATCCCCCTGGAGCAGGCGAAGAGGCCACTGGGCATTGACATGCACCGGGGCATTGGCACAGCTTACAGGGGCTTCGTCAGGGTAAACCCTCTGCCATGTCAGCCCTATGGCATCCCTTGGATGCCAAGCCATACAT
>JAODUD010010038.1:0-13635 GCA_026784285.1 Stomatorhinus walkeri
CTCCAGCTCTCTCGCTGCCTATCCTGGCATCCTCCTGCTCTCTCGCTGCCTATCCTGGCATCCTCCTGCTCTTTCGCTGCCTATCCTGGCATCCTCCCGCTCTCTCGCTGCCTATCCTGGCATCGTCCTGCTCTTCCGCCGCCTATCCTGACATCCTCCTGCTCTTCCGCTGCCTATCCTGGCATCCTCCTGCTCTTCCGCCGCCTATCCTGGCATCCTCCCGCTCTCTCGCTGCCTATCCTGGCATCGTCCTGCTCTTCCGCTGCCTATCCTGGCATCGTTCTGCTCTTCCGCCGCCTATCCTGGCATCCTCCTGCTCTCCCGTCACCTCTCCCAATGTCTTCCCGCTCAGGTTCCTGTCCCTGCACCCTGCCGCTCTCCCGCCGCCTGTCCCAGCATCCTCTCGCTCTCCTGCCACCAGTGCCAGCATCGTCCCATTTTCTCATTCCCTGCCCTAGCTGCATCCCGGTGCCCTCCCGCCCTCCCGCTGCCTGTCCCAGCACCATGCTGCTTTCCGTGTCTGTCTCAGCTGCCCGCCTCTCACACCTTTACATGTCTTTTGTCTGACAGGCATGCTGGCCAGCCTGGTGGAGCAGAACATCTCAGTGAGGCGTCGCCAGGGCGTGAGCATCGGACGACTGCACAAACAAAGGAAGCCGGATAGGCGGAAACGTTCACGCCCATACAAGGCCAAGCGTCAGTGACCCCCCCCCCCCCCACAAACACACACACACACACACACACACACACACACAAACACACATACAGGGCCTGCTAGGCAGCTTCACATAAGGTTATCCAGCCATGACACTGCTCTTTTCACCACCTCCCAGCACTGACTGGCAGTCACTTCACACCTCTTCCCGCCTTGCCCAGCCAATCAGGAAAGGCCCCCACCCCTTCTTACATGAGCTGGAAGTGAGCACTGCTGCGAAGATGAAAAACTAGGAAATTCAATTTTCCCTTTGTTTTTTTAACCAAACGTTAGCAGGAAGGATCATGCATTGAGATGTATAAGTGTATTCAGTGATTCATTTTGACCTCTTGTCTGTGTGGGTTTATGTGATATGATCATGTCTTTCCAATGGTGCCAATGCACTGATACATTTAGTGAACAAATGTAATTAAAAAGTCTGATAGACTATTAATTTGTGTTTGGACTGAAAGTGTTTTTAATACCTTTTACAATTTTTGAATATTACTGTTTAATATCTTATGGTCAGTATGATTTTAAATGGGTTCGAAGCCTGGTGAATGGTGACTTAGCTCTTGTCATGGGGTAGATCCTGTCAGCCACTTCAGAACTGCCTTCCCGTTAAGCTCCCGGCAGACAAATAACCGCAGTCTACTAGGTGATTGTGTAGACTAGGAGTCCGGGCAGTTTAAATTGCATAGATGGTTCAATGAGCCAGTTTGAGGGTAAAGGCCTATGGGATGTGTCGTGCACCTTGGCCGTGTGCAAGTGGCCTCTTGTGTTTTACTGCAGTCTGTAAGGGGCGGGCATGTGTGCACGGAGCTCTGTTTCTTTCTGTACATTTGTTTTTCTGTACCCGCTTGTAGCTGTTATTTCAGTTTTTTTTACAAGACACTGTAATTTAATGCAGTAGCGGAATGCAGGAGTTTTTTTTGTCAAAATAAAAATGTAAATCAAACAAAAAGCAGCAGAAAAGATCAACTTATGTATGTCTGAGTTAGTGTCACCCTCTATGCCCTGCCTGGGCCTGTCCTCTGCCCTGTGTACTCAGTAAGTATTTGTAGTAGAAAAGACTGCATTCTGGTGGTTGAGACAAGTTCCCTCTTCTTGTGATTTAGATATTTATGCTCCATCTGAGGGAATTGAACTCTTTAAAGGAATCTGTCTTGTTGATTTGGTCCTTGCAAATTACAGATGATAAGCAGTGTTCCTCAATCTGAAAGCCAGTTAGCGTACGTTACAGCACAAAGCTCACAGACGCTCATAATTAGAAGACTGCTCACTGTCGCTATTGGAGATTCTTTGCTGTTGTACTTTTAAGGAAGACGCTTGAACTTCATTAATAAGAGAACAGTATAGCTGTTTCTCTAATTGATGACTAGAAGACTTGTTGTGATGGTAAAATCAATGATTATGAGAATCTTACCTGAAATTATCTTAATTGAAGGCATGGTATAGTGGACAGAAGAAGCTGGTCAGATTTTAAAACCTAATGCATGTGTGCGTACTCTCACGTCCTGGACATTATGGGGTTAGGGAGGGTATTAGCGAGTTACCCCTACTGCCCTTGAGACCTTTGTACCTAATCTCAACTAGCCAAACTGCATCGGTCACCTAAGGCCTGTAACATTAACCATGAAATTGTTTCTAAATATATTGCTCAGATGAAACCTTAATTACAACCAACTATTATAGGTGTACGCTGTTCATTTTAGTCCAGCTAGCCTGCATCCATGTTGTAATACAATAGTCCCACTGCAGGTAAAGTTCATGTTATATATAAATAATTTAGCAGCTGTCCAGTGGCAAACCATTGCTTATTAACATGTAACAGTCAGGGCCTTACTCTCCTGCAATTTATAGCATGTTACATAAATTGGTAGAAAAATATTTTCAGCCAGTCATTTTCCTATTCAGATTCTACTCATCATAAATTGTCAAAGTGAAGGCTTTATAGATCAGAGAAATTGGTTTTATAGCCACAATATTGTAATTTTTTAAGAATTTTCCACACATCATCTCAACAAGCTGAATGTTGATTTCTATAGTCTATTAGACAAAGGTTAGAATTCAGAATTTGCTTAGTGATTAAGGCAGTGTAATCTCATATTTAGTTAAAACTATAACTAGTTTTGAGGATACATATATTTTATTTAATTCATCATTAGTCTATTTTTTTTTTGGCACTGAAGTGTTCTTCAATTTTTCAAACTGAATGTATGCTGGGTGTGGCTATGGTCTAGTTGATTTTGCTGGATTTTCCCACTAGAGGGAGACAAGTGATTTGTAGTTCAATATACTGCCATGTCATGTTTTCAGGATGACTTGTTCACTGTTTTCTGGGCATGTACAAAGCAGTGCTAGTACAGAGTTTTTTTACCTTTGCTTGGGCCACAGCTGGCTATGATTTCTGTCAGCATCTTATCTACCGTATTCATGAGCATAGGTGAATAGTTCAGGTCCTCAAAGTAAAAATCCAAGTTATTGTTTCAATCAATCAGTTGAGTATGAAGAGTCAGAGTCACAGAGTACTCAACTGGTTGGGTGAAATAGAATCATGGCCTGGGTTTTTACTTTGTGGACCTGAACAATATACTTCTGCTCATGAATAAGGTTTATCTCTGTCTGTCACAACACCTAAGTTGAGGTTGTTTTTTATCATGAAATACTTTTATATCCTGATATATGACTTTGACAAATCCTGTCACACATTCAGTTCTGGTCCTGCAAAAATACAGCCGACCCTTCTACATCCTGGAGGTTAGGTGCATAAGTCTGCTGTGATCTAGAAAAACCGCAAAAATATTTTTTGGGTCCCCTTGGTGAGCGGAGCGAAAAGACATGAGAAATGCAAGATATCACGTGAAAGGCTGCCTTAAACGCACGTGACATCCTCCAAACCAGCACTGCACTTATATTTATGTGTCATCTGCAGTCTTTGCAAAAGTCCCATTTAATTTCGTATGCCATCCACACAATATATCAACCACAATGGAGAAAGTTGTGGTGCAGAATGGTCGACTGCACATCCATCCACAGAAATTCCTGTAATTTGACATGATCAATGGCTGAACAGCCAGATTGCAAAATGCAGACAAACCCAGGGCAGTTTCTAGCTATCGAAATCATCAGGGACAAAGAAATTTACCTGGGGCTTGACAGAATTTGAGTGTAAATTACAGCATACTGCAGCTTTGTACTATACATTATTAGAAAGTTTCTTGTGGTGTGCACATTCAGCCATACACGCGACAGGTAGGGCAGCATCCGGTTAGCTTCATCACACATTCTTATTTTGATAAGAATAAGACAGCAGGGTCTCAAACTCCAGTCCTGGGGGGCCGGAGCCCTGCACGTTTTTGGGTTTCCCCCCATTTAACACACCTGATTCAACTCCTTGTGCTAATTACCACACAGCTCTTGAGCTGAATGATTTTTGTTGGAACAGGGAAAGAATTAAGCTACACATGACCCTGGCCCCCAGGACTGCAGTTTGACACCCCTGTTTTATAGTGTGATGGAGATCTGTTCATTGCATTTTCTCTTCCCATCAGCCCCAGTCTCACTGGGTAGTGCTGTTGCTGATTTGGGCATTCAAATGCTCACATCCAGGCTCCTTGTGCCCTCTGTTGCCCCTCAATTCTGACCAGGATAAGCTGTTAGAAGATGGATGTTTGGATGGATCAGCCTTAGAGTATTAGTGGGCAGTAGTTAAATACTGGATAAAATTACAACTATACTGCTTATTTTCATATTCAGGTACAGTGATGTGCAAGATGGAGTCTTTCATGTAGAGTTTGTGTGCAAACAAGTTTTCAATGACGAAAGCGATGCCCCACTACCACAAGTGCAACTGTCTTGTAGCTGTTGGATATCTCTGAAATGCTCCAAGCGGTGGGCTTCCCTATAATGGTAGAGTATCTGTGGGATGGGGCCAACCCAGCACTGGTGCTTTGTTGAATCGGCTAATCTGGGATCATAAAAATGACTTTTCACATTCATGTTAAGCTTCATCCCTTACACCAGTTTTCCCACAAAGCATATTCTGTGCAAGCTTTTAATAAAATGCTAGAATAATGTAATCTCAAGGAATGACAACTAACTGGCATTAGATTTTCAATTTTTCTGCAGGCACATTTACATGTATGTAAGAGTTGTATTACCTAACAAATAGTCTGTAGAGTTTGCAAACTACCCCACTGATTTGATGTAGCTAATTTTAGGTTTATAATGCAATAACATACATTTGCCGTAAGATTTATTGCGTGAGGGTGAGTCTGGAAGTGTTACGCCAGGTGTGTGTGAGTTAGGAACCCTATAATTGTCTAAGGACCTCATTAAATGTATAGCAAGAAAACCAGCATATTTACATGGACTACATCTCTAGTGGAATTTTATAAACGATATCTAATATAATGTTATAAATTATAAATAATACTACAAAATTCCACCCCTCACATAGTAGGGTGATCCTCCAACAACCGGATCACCCGACTATAATTGTCTTTATAATACATTATGCTTTGGTACTTGTTTAACTCCTTATTTCTCACCTGATTTGTATATATATTTAGACATCGTTTGTCTAAAACTATTATTTTCACCAGTTTTTATCGATCAAAACTTTACCTTAAATGTACCTGACACCCAATACATTCCGCGGCCTAAAAAATCACAACAAGGTAACTGCACATACATATAATTTTGGGGAAAGTTCCGGGACCAAACCCTCTGTCCGAGGGAAAGGGACCCCGGCAGGCGACGTGCGCGCTCCCGCGGCGCCACGTCAACGCGCGCGCTCGGCCTGCTTCGGCGTCTCCGCGCGTGCTCCGTACAGGTAGCAAGATTGTCGGTGATGATGGCGGAAGAGGAGCGACGCTGAATTATTTGTGCTTTTATTTAACGGTGATAAATTGCTGACACGCATCGTTTAACTCGCCCCTTTGCTCCTCGGTGAGCATGGGGAATGAAGCCAGCCAGGAGGGGGGCGGTCAACCCGGGCAGCCGGCTCCCACACCCACCAGGACGGGCGCTCCTGCTTCTGGTTCAGCACCACCGGGCTCTGGACAGCAAGTGAAGCCGAGTAACGGTGCGCCGGCCGGGGTGAGAGCGGCAGGAGGCGGCCCGGGAGTTAAAAGGTAAAAACCAAAATAAACAATGTAAACATTTCTCTACATTCCTCTTACAATCATCGTAAACCTCCCCGACAATTGCATAAGACTGTTTGATCCCAATGGATTGAGTTTCAGTGGCAAAAGATGCTTGTACAGTTTATTTTCAGTTAGTTATATTGATAGCATAATCTTTAAAAACTACTATTTAAGAATATTTGATTTATGGTATTGGTCGGTGACAGTTTATTGCGATCTTACATATTTGCATTGGATGTTTGCTAAACAACCTGTCAGTATAGGATGACATGCACGCTGTCTGTCTGCATCTTGGAGCGGTTTGCAGTTGTAATTGTGATATGGCTTCTCGTAGGGGTTCACTGAAGAAGTAGAAATGGTCGCTGTTCTGCTTGGCCTGGTGGGGTGTGAAAAACTGATTTGTACCTGGATCGCTGCCCGACACCGTAAAACCGCCACTGTTCCCAGTCTGTGTGTATCACCATCTGCAGACGTTTGTAGAGTTATAGGATTGGCGGGGGTCATTTGTTGCTGGATGTAACATATTCTACACAAAGAAAGTCGAATTGCAAGAGAACAATAATAATACAAAACATTAGAACAACCCGACTTTACCATGAACTAAATGTCAGTTTTCGTGGAAAAAATTCATTTTTAGTATTAGACTGATGGATAATGTATGCAGTAAATGAATGCAAAAAGAATCAATTGTTATCTGAAAAAAATGTAGCGGACCTTTTAGTTATGTAATGCATATCAGTATTTTGTGATAATGGCACAAGCTCTCCAAAGTCTGGGCTACACTGATTAAAATTTAAAAAGGAGTATGATGTCACAGTAAATATTTGACACGTTACCGCTGCCAGCACAGATAACTAGACCTTTATGTATGGTAGTTATATATGACCTATTAATAGCAACGTTGCAGCGCAATAAAAATATCTATTTCTCCAAGAGTGACTGGAGCAGAGTCTTTCCCCTAGTGGTGTTTATAGTGTGGAATTCAGGATGGATGCTAAAGGCTGAGGCTCTGAGAAATGTGCTCGCCTGCACACTTGCATTGTCGCAGGTGGGACGGAAGGATAATGCCAGCCGATGTCTGCTGGTGGTGTTGCAGAGAAATTGCACACCCTTGTTTGACAAGGCTGTGCGGACAGTGCAGCAGCTCCATTTTTAGCTAACAGGTCCTATATTTCATGCACGGGACATATGGGTCGACCTTTTCCCAAGTTATAATGTGCTTCCTTCGCAGTTTTTATGCAATATTTTTATGCCGTTTGGTATTCCACCATGACTGGCATTTCAATGCAACTACTACCAGTATCCATGTTTTACGTGTTATTACAGTTGTTATTGAATCTTTCGGGCATGTCCAACTGGGAAGAGGCCCCAGGAAAGACCCAGGAGACTGGAGAGATTGTGGCTCTTGGCTGGCCTGGGAACGCCTTGGCATTCACTCAGTGGAGCTGGAGGAGGTGGCTGAGGAGAGGGAGCTCTGGGCATCCCTGCTTAGACTGCTGCCCTTGCGACCTGACCCCAGGTTAAGCTGCGGCAGATGGGTGGATGGATGGATGGTTATTAAAGTTTTTCAGGTAGTACACTAATGCTTAAACAAGTGCGGCTTGGTGGTTTTTCCAAGGCAGGAGAGTGTCTTGTGCTGTAATGGGTTAAGCCATTAGCCATAGCTTCCAATGTTAGTAGAGCAGCCTAAGTGAGCTCTACAGGTGTCAGTAGTGGCCCAAATTCAACTGCACGTGCTGTGCCATTAATATACTTTCATCTTTTACCTTTTATGTGATTTCCTGAAACCCCTCCACAGCTATAAAAATGACTGATACAGTGTAGAGTGCACAGTGCTGCTACAGTTGAGTCTAGTGACCCCCCAGACCCTCACTGATAGCTGGTGTTCACAGCTGCAGTAGGCAAATGGGGAAGATAACATGCTGCTCAGAAGTAAAAGCTGTGGAGGTTTTTGATCAGACAGAATCCACAAAGTATAAGGCCTAGAACCAAGATCCTGTGATTTAAAAACTTATAGCCTTGGAAGTGTTTTGAGAAATAAAATACCTTATCATTTGCGTATTATAAATCTTTAACAATGTATATTACATTGTTCTCGGCTGTTTCCAGAGCATGGTATTATCCAAAGATACAGAAAAAGGCATTTTGAAATGTGCTGGACAAGCTGAGATATCCCCACATTCAGAGTTGGACTTAATGCCATTTCTGTCTTGGGGCTTTTGTTACCTGCTAACCTGCATCATTCCCTTCACCAGCTTTGCAGCCCTTGCTGATAAGGACATGACTGCTGCAATGAAGCCCTGTGCGGTGCTTTTCAGTGAGGAACCAGAAATAAGCCTTGCTTTGTGCTGTCTTCATACGTGTGATAGATTAGTTGCTCTCAAGCACAATGCAATAATGCTGGAATCTTTCCTATGGCTTCTCAGTGGGGTTTGTGAAATAGCAGAATTGAGAGGCAAAGGTGGGATAACGGTGGTTAAATCATGGTAGAATGGTATGAATGTCATTGGAGATCTGGATTAGGGAGGAGTGGTGCTTACAGCACTTCACTGAACGTGCAGATTGTGGAAATTGCCGATTGATATTCACACTGATCCATACCTATTAGATTTATTGGGTATTGGCCATATGTGACCGGTCCATGTCCGATACTTGCTTATTTAGCTTTCGGCAGTCTGCACAAAGATAACTCCTTTTTCTTGTTCAATCGATTTGAACAATTAGTTACACAACAGCTCTTTCCCATTTTAGATGAGGGTTTTTGTGGCATTCCTGCTGAACTGTAACACTGCCACTCGGTCTTTTTGCCACTCAGTGGGTGTGAGCGCAGTGACTCCTGCCTGCTGTGATGTCATGCGCATACCCTTTGCAGCAGGAGGAGCGTAAGAACATCAGATAAGATGGTGGTGATCTGGAAGTATTTTATGCTTTTAACGATGCTCGTAACACAAAAGAGAGCACACGCAATTGTGCAATACAACACGAGTAATATGAAAAAAAGCATGATGATTTGGGAGTCACTAACTTGAGCTGTTATGTGCACTTGCAACAGCTTGTTGTATAGGAGGGGCTGCTATCGCAACGAAGTTTAAGTGACGCTGTTGCCAGGGGGAGAAAAATTGTGGGCCATTTTAAGCTTTTGCCACTTGCATTAACTCAGTTATTCAAATTGAACTGCAAATGCCTGAAAAAACACTTAAATCAAGACGTACAATCGAGATGGAACAGTTCGCTAATGTTTCTAATAGCCTAATTAAAGATTTCTTTCATTTGTTTTTACTTGCTTAATAATATTAATAATATATGAAGTATAAATATTTATATATTTTATATTCATGTACTATATTGAAATTTTGAAGTAAAAAGAGTTGTATTGTTATTGCCAGTTGTGAATCAGAATCAGATTGAAACTGAAAAAATGTGGATTGGCCATCCCTAGCAGATTGAGCTGTGTTCGTGACCCAGCTGTGCAGTAGGGGAAATGGCTAAGCTGAACTTGCAGCACAGGTAGTTTATCTTCTGTCCCCTCTCAGCACAGGCGCAGCTTTAGATAAACATACAGTATTTAGTGTGTTACTGAATCTCATATCAAGGTGCTGATCTGGGGGAGCCAGCACACAGTGGGCAGAGCATGGAAACTCCACTCGGGTCGGTCTTCCTGCACCTGAACATATCTGGCTCATATTGCCAGCACTAATATCGATAATTGATATCTGGGTAATATTGCCAGCACCAATATTGATAACTGGCTAAACTCTGAGTCACTTGCCGAGCTGGTGGGTGGGTTTCTGACGATGAAACTCGCCAAGCTTGCTGCTGCTGACTAGCGGAATGACGTAACATTGTTTTTATTTTGTGGGAAATAAAAGATCCCAAAACGATCGATCTACGGGCCAGATTTAATCATGGATTAAAACATGTTGTGGGCCATATAAAACTCTTTAAAAATCGAAAAATAAAATTTCTGATTTTTTGTACTATCGGCTGACAGTATCGACCATTTTCAATACATCAGACCGATGCCAGTATCTAGATTTATAAACCAGTATATCCTGCATCTCTGATGGCTCCATATGTGGCTTGGTGTTCTTTAATCATTACACTATTGTGATTAAAATGATCTCCATGATTGACCTCTGGTCCTTTTTGCCTGGATTACATCAACTTTGCTTGAGACCAGTAAAAATTACTTCAGCTGGCTTATCCTAGTTTGCCTGCCCTTTAAAAGTCATAGTTGTCAGTCTTTGAAGCACTTGAGATATAAGACAGATATAAGACAGCACGCAGTACTCCCAGTATAGAACAGCACTGGCATCACTGTTTCTTTTTGTTGGGGTGTCTCTCACAAAGAAGGGGGTAATTAAACACCCCCAGTATCTCTGAGTCCCTCTGTTCACTACTGTCCATGGTGCGTGTTCCTACCAGTTGTTTGCTTTGCATTGACCTCTTTTTATTGTTTTATTGTTGTCATTTCAAGTGTTTATTGCATCCGGACTGTGCTCTGTGTGCTTCGTCTGTCCCACGTGTATTTCAAGCATCTTCAGGCTTTTGAAAAGCACTGTATAAATCGAATGCATTTGGTATTACTGTACTTTTATTTATGTAGCAGTCACCTTTATTAAAATGACATACAGTTGAGAATGCAGGGTCAGCCAGTTCCTGGAGTGACTGACCTTAAGGGCGACACTCAGGGGTCCAGTGGTGACATCACTCTGCCCACTATAGAATTTGAACTGGTAATCTTCCAGTCACAGGCACAGTGTCCTAGGCTGTTGAGCATATGTATAGAGTAAATGTAAGTCTGTTTGCTATCATCAGCACAGGTAAGCAGTTTATGTTAACGGAATATATACTGAGAAAGAATTCTAATTCTAATCATCATCACAATATACTTGTGATTTTTCACTCAGTCAGGATGACCCTGGATTTGGACTCATTCCTGAGAGCTACTCTAAGCAGCTGCAGAAATGACCCGGCGGCTTGTAAAAGCTACTACCCCATGATTCACGTCTGTGAGAATGCATTCTGGAAGGATTTCTTTGAAGCGTGGATGCTTGTGCTATTAATATCCCCATGATTTGTCAATGGAATATTCACCCTTGGAAATGACACGGTTTTAAAGTTATTAGACTTACAGGCTGCATGTGGCAAGTTACAAGTTACAAGCAAAAGACTGAAAATACTGTAGACTAGGCTTAACAAGAAACTCACCAGAAAGAGAAAGAGAATATGTATTAATTGTTTTAAAATCCCAGTAATTCTTTGAATAATATTTAATTAAGTCCCCACCCCACCATACGGAGAAAATAATGCATGGATCAAAATGTCTCTTTCTTTCTCTGCAAAATTTGATATTACTCATCACTACAAAAGAATGATGTAGATATTAAAGAGTAGCTTGAATAAATTACGGTAAATGCAAACTGAAATGACATTAAACTGAAGAGGTAACTGAAGTGCTGGAGCATACATTCATGTCTAATAGCCTGTGCCTCGGGCAGTTATGGTGAATGGTACTTCTCTCATTTTTTTTAACAACATTGCTTATAGGCGATTCCATTCATTTAATTCAATAGAAAATAGGACTGAATGATACTGGAAAAAAAAATAAAATTGCAAATTTTTTTGTGATAAATATTGCAATATTTCTAAAACAAATATAGGAGATGTTTACCCAAAATAAGCTATAGCCAAATAGAACTTATCATTTACTGCTGGATTGGCTTAGATTGCTCATGCAGAGGTCACACAAACATTAGACTGACTAACATATACTAGATTTACTAGATAATCATGAAAAGGAACAATGATTAAAATTGCAGAGTGAAAAATTGCAGAGTTTTAGCTTTTTACTTATTGACGGTCCCTATCTAGCCAGCTGCTACAGTCCGTGCTGTGTGACAATTGTATGTGTATAACATGCAGTGTTTATATTCACACTGCACATCTGTTACAAAATGTGACATCACACTTTACTGCAAAAGGATGATTTAAAACATTAAAATAGTCTTAAAACTGAAATTAAATGGAAATGATAGCTCTAGTGTCCAATATAGCACACAAAAATGTTTATTATACTTTGGGCGCCCATTTATTTATTTTTGTTTCTGAAGGAATAAACCACAGCTTATTAGAACTTATTAATCACCACTGCTTGCAATACTGTTATTTGTTTTTTTGTTCTATACTAGTTGTGGAATATTTGATAGTGCAAACTCATCCATAATAATTACCTGAGAGTAAAATTTTTGGTCCCAAAAATGATGCCCATGTTAAGTTAAGCACTGAAGTACATATTAAATTTGGTCTTTGGGGTATTCAGTATTTCTTAGGGAAAACAAATATGGCATTTGAAAATTTCTTTAGGCTGTCATTAAATCCAGTGACTATATGTAAACTGTTCCCGAGCACACAGCACCCGGATGCTTTCTCTGAAAAAAGATCACGATGTCTGCTGAGGAGAAGCCGTGCCATCTGTATCCGCCCTGTGATTAATGAATCCACAGGCACCGCTGAGAAAGCGAAATGTCACAATGGACCCCTCCTTCCTCCCTGTATGAGGCCAACCAGTTGGGTAGATTGCTGCATAAGTGCCGGTGTGTGTGAGGGTGAGGAAGCTAAGGAATGTTTCTGTAGACATGCATGAGAGTGCACAAGCTGAAATGCAGTGACGTGGCAGGTGTCAGGGAGCGTCAGCTGAATTTATAAGGCAGTCGGGGGATGAGCTAAAAGTTGAAAGTTTGAGGGGAGAGACCTGCTGTTAAATTCTGCATAATATTAAACTTGAATAGCTTACATAACATATCCACCAGTTTACGGTAAGCTGCAAATAATATTTTGCCATTAGGTGTCTTGTTTTGCTAAGAACTTACATCTGTATATTCGTTATTCCATTTCATGTACCATGTGTTGAGCAACGCTCTTAACCCATAGTTTTCCAGCAGCCATACCACCTGTAGATCAGACTAGATAATCTACCTGTAGGTAAGCAGGTTTGGACCTGGCCAGTGCTTGGAATGGAGACCAACTAGGAAAGCTGGTTTGCAGCTGGAAGAGGTGTTGGTGTGGCCAGCAGGGAAGCCAGTCCTGTGGTCAGTGTAGGTCCCAATGCCCCAGTGCAGTGACACGGACACTGTAGCCAACAGGGAAACTAATCCTGTGGTCTGTGTGGGTCCCAATGCCCCAGTGCAGTGATGTGGACACTGTGGGCAACAGGGAAACCAATCCTGTGGTCTGTGTGGGTCCCAATGCCCCAGTGCAGTGATGTGGACACTGTGGCCAACAGGTTAGCCAATCCTGTGATCTGTGTGCGTCCCAAAGCCCCAGTGCAGTGATGTGGACACTGTGGTCAACATGGAAGCCCATCCCGTGGTCTATTTGGGTCCCAATGCCCCAATGTAGTGATGTGAGCACTGTGGCCAACAGGGAAGCCAGTCCTGCGGTCTGTGTGGGTCCCAATGCCCCAGTGCAGTGACATGGACACTGTGACCAACAGGGAAACCAATCCTCTGGTCTATGCGGGTCCCAATGCTCCAGTGCAGTGATGTGGACACTGTGCTCAACAGGAAAACCAATCCTGTAGTCTGTGTGGGTCTCAATGCCCCAGTGCAGTGAGATGGACACTGAGGCTAACCGGGAAGCACATCCAGTAGTCTGTGTGGATCCCAATGCCCCAGTGCAGTGATGTGGACACTGTGGCCAACAGGGAAACCAATCCTGTGGTCTGTGTGGGTCCCAATGCCCCAGTGCAGTGATGTGGACACTGTGGCCAACAGGTTAGCCAATCCTGTG
>JAODUD010010039.1:0-13603 GCA_026784285.1 Stomatorhinus walkeri
TTTTAGCTTGCGCTACACTAGCAGGAAGACTATTCCATACTCCAACTACACGCTGTGTGAAGAAGTGCTTCCTCAAGGTCATTTTAAAATGTTCTCCCACTAATTTCCACTTATGGCAGAGATAGGAAGAGACTGAATATGTGAATAATATTCCTGCCAGCTCATCCACACCAGAATACTCATCTGGAGACTCTACTCGACCCAGCTGCTTTTTTGCATTCAGCCTGTGCACGGTGTGATGTACGTGATTCATATCTAGGACAAGTGACAGTTTATGGTGTGGTTCTGGTGGTAGGTTCACTGTTTTTCCTTCAAAGTATGCAAATAAATTGTTGTGCTTGTCAGGCAGAGTGATGTCCCTTGCATATAGGGTGTAGAGCTGTTGCATCTATAGTCTGCGATAAATAAACACCTTGTCACATGCAACAGAGGTTAAATTCACTGTTCGTAGCTGTTTTTTGTGTTGTTGATTTGCATTTTCCTTAAATTTTTCCAGGCTTTCCTATAGTCTTGTGTGTTTCCAAGTATAAAGGCTTCATCCCATTTTTCATTACACTGGTAGAATCCTATGTTTGACACTTTACTACCTAACTGCCCAAAACCTTATTTTTTAATTTAATTGTTTAATTGACACAGTGAGTTTAAAGCACAATTTCTTCTGTCAGTAGTGTTTAAATATGACTCCAACACAAAATAATTTGTCTACAGGACAAATTATTTAATAAAAATTGCTTCTGCCAAAAGCATCTCTTCACAAAGTCAATTGAAACCAATTCCGCGTTAGTATACAGCGGCACAGAGCATTTGTAAACAAGCCGTCATAAAAGTCACAATCCTATTTCTTGAAAAGAAATACCTTACTAATACAAAACATATCACAGCAGAGTATGTGTTTACCACATGCAGTATCTGTATGTTATGTGGGAATAGTAATCAACTGTTTATTTAAAAATGTATTATTTTTATTTTCAAATAATTTGACTTATCATTTTGATAAAACCCTGGAGCTTTTTATTAAAGTTGCTCTCACACATCCGGCATGACACTCATGCTTTCTGACTCTCACACACACGCAAGAAATCTTATTCTGTCATAAACCTAACTGTTACGTCGACGAATGGGCATGGAGCAGGGACAGAGGAGCAGGAGTCCTGGGAGTCATAGAAGTGAGTAATTTATTGGGGAAACAGCAAGGCACACAGGGCAATACAGGTAGCAATGTCAGTGACAGGACTGCGGGAGGATGAACAGGGAAGGACTTAAATACACCAGACTACATTGAACAAGTCTAGATACAGCTGGTAACATGGGGATTTCACATGAGGTAGCGGGGGTGGGGGGTGGCACATGGGAGGATCGGACGAGCGGGGCATGACATCATTATTTACATCAAAAGCACTGGGGTAGTTTGCAAACCCTACAGACTATTTACAGGGTAATACAACTGTTACAACTGTTAGAGTCTCTAAATGCATGTGCAGAGTCGCTATAATGCATGTGCAGAGTCTCTAAATGCATGTACAGAGTCGCTAAATGCATGTGCAGAGTCGCTAAATGCATCTGCAGAGTCTAAATTGACATAAAGATTAACAGTAACTCAAAGTAGCAGCCAAGGGACCGTCTAGAATCTTAGGAAATCTGAGGCTTAGTCCAGAGACCTAATCATCCTTAAGGTTTGTTAAAACATCTGAGCTAAACTAGCAGTGGTGCCCTGGGTGAATCCGCACCCCTTAAGCTTCCACACCAACAAAAATAGGGTGATAGAAATCTGATCATGCAAATGTCATCACTGCCTTTTTTGTGTGGCCACCCTGCAATACTCTGTACTGGGAGGCTGCCAGTATCACCCATACCTGAATCTACCAGTGAAAGGTAGTCATTCGGGGCTCGTTTGGATTTATTCAGCCCTTAATGCGTCATCATATGAGGGCGTATGTGGGCCAAGCCCCCCCTCAAATGCTGCCCACCAAGAACACTGTTTTTCATTTCAATTTTACTTATTAATAAAGGCATTCATGCTAAAACAAACAGACAAAAACATCATCCATGCATCATCCACCGCTTCATCTGAGGTCGGGTCGCAGGGGCAGTAGTCTAAGCAGGGAAACCCAGACTTCTCTCCCCGGCCACTTCATCCAGCTCCTCTGGGGGAATCCCGAGGCGTTCCCAGGCCAGCCAGAAGACATTGCCTCTCCAGTGTGTCCTGGGTCTTCCCCGGGGCCTCCTCCCAGTGGGACATGCCCGGAACACCTCATCAGGGAGGCGTCCAGGGGGCATTCTGACCAGATGCCCGAGCCACCCCATCTGGCTCCTCTCAATGCGGAGGAGCAGCGGCTCTACTCTCAGTCTCTCCCAAATGACCGAGCTTCTCACCCTATCTCTAAAGGGAGAGCCCAGCCACCCTGCGAAGGAAACCCATTTCAGCCACTTGTATTCGCGACCTCGTTCTTTCGGTCATTACCCAAAGCTCATGACCAAAGGCGAGGGTAGGAACGTAGATCGACTGGTAAATCGAGAGCTTTGCCTTTTGGCTCAGCTCATTCTTCACCATGACAGACTGATGCAGCGCCCGCATCACTGCCGACGCCGCACCCATCCGCCTGTCGATCTCCCGCTCCATCCTTCCCTCACTCGTGAACAAGACCCCGAGATACTTAAACTCCTCCACTTGGGGAAGGACTCCCTCCCCAACCCGGAGAGAGCACTCCACCCTTTTCCGGCTGAGGACCATGGTCTCGGATTTGGAGGTGTTGATTTTCATCCCAACCGTTTCACACTCGGCTGCGAACTGCTCCAGTGAGAGCTGAAGGTCACAGTCTCATGAAGCCAACAGAACCACATCATCTGCAAAAAGCAGAGACCTGATCCTGAGGTCACCAAACCAGACACCCTCAATGCCCTGGCTGCGCCTAGAAATTCTGCCCATAAAAGTTATGAACATAATCGGTGACAAAGGGCAGAGTATAGAGCTGGTCCACTGTTCCACGGCCAGGGGGAAACCACACTGCTCCTCCTGAATCTGAGGTTCGACAATCCGACGGACCCTCCTCTCAAGCATAGACCTTACCAGGAAGGCTGAGGAGTGTAATCCCCCTATAGTTGGAACACACCCTCCGGTCCCCCTTTTTGAAGAGGGGGACCACCATCCCGGTCTGCTAATCCAGAGGCACCGCCCCCCGATGTCCAGTCGATGCTGCAGATGCATGTCAACCAGGACAGCCCCGCAGCATCCAGAGCCTTGAGGAACTCCAGGCGGATCTCATCCACCCCCGGGGCCCGGCCACCGAGGAGCTTTTTAACCACCTCAGCGACCTCCTCCCCAGAGATAGGCAAGTCCATCCCCAAGTCTCCAAACTCTGCTTCCTCACTGGAAGGCATGTTGGTGGGATTGAGGAGGTCTTCAAAGTATTCCTTCCACTGACCCACAACGTCCTGAGCTAAGGTCAGCAGCGCCCCATCCCCACCATATACAGTGTTGATGCTGCACCGCTTTCCCGCCCTGAGCCGCCGGATGGTGGACCAGAATTTCCTCGAAGCCATCCCGGAAGTCGTTCTCCATGGCCTCACCAAACTCCTCCCATACCCGAGTTTTTGCCTCAGCAACCACCGAAGCGGCGTTCTGTTTGGCCTGCCGGTACTCATCAGCTGCCTCCGGAGTCCCACAGGCCTTCTTCAGCTTGACGGCATCCCTCACCGCTGGTGTCCACCAGTGGATTCAGGGATTACCGCCGCGACAGGCACCAACCACCTTACGGCCACAGCTCCGGTCAGCCGCCTCCACAATGGAGACGCGAAACATGGCCCATTCGGACTCAATGTCTCCCGACTCCCCCGGGACATGGGTGAAGTTCTGCCGGAGGTGGTATTTGAAGCTCGTTCTGACAGGGGATTCCGTCAGACGTTCCCAGAAAATCCTCACTATAGGCTTGGGCCTGCCAGGTCTGGCCGGCTTCCTCCCCCACCAGCGGAGCCAACCCACCACCAGGTGGTGATCGGTTGACAGCTCCACCCCTCTCCTCACCCGAGTGTCCAATACATGCGGCCGCAAGTCCGACGACACGACCAGAAAGTCGATCATCAAACTGCAGCCTAGGGTGTCCTGATGCCAAGTGCACATATGGACACCCTTATGTTTGAACATGGTGTTAATTGTGGACAATCCATGATGATTGGTTCAATAACAAAACACCACTCGGGTTCAGATCAGAGGGGTCGTTCCTCCCAGTTACGCCTCTCCAGGTCTCACTGTCATGGATATTCAAAAATCGTCTAATGCTTCTTTAATCAAGCCATCCCAGTCAGCTACCATTTATCCTAAGCCTAGCAATTGTTAGTAAAACTTACTTTTACTAACATTTCTTCCTCTGAGCCAACATTTAGCCCACAGTCTATCAAAGTGACTTTGCCACTAGTTGATGATGATCTTGAGACAGACCAGAGATGGACAGTACTTCATCCATCCATCCATCCATCGATCCAATCGGCGGCACTGTCCCTGACCTCCGCGTGCTGTTGAGAAGGCATGTCAGCAATGACAGCCCCACAACATCCAAAGCCTTTAGGTACTCTGGGTGGATCTTGTCCACCCCCAGGGCCTGCCCACCACATAGCTCTTTAACCACCCTGCCCACCTCAGCCCTAGTGATGGGCAAGCCCCCCCAGCCCCCTTGGGCTCTGTGCCCTCAAATGTCTCAAAGGCAGTGTGGTAGATGTATCTGAGGCAGGGTTGAGGAGGTCCTCAAAGTAATTCCTTCCACCTTCAGGTGAGGTCAACAGCACCCCCTCCCCACTATAAATAGTAGGAACCAGGAGCTGCTTCCCCCTCCTGGTATTCCGGATGGTTTGCCAGAACCTTTTTGAGGCTGACCGAGTCTATTCTGAGTCTCTGCCATGGCTCTGCTATGGAAGAATGATTAAAGGTTAGGTGGGATCGGTGGGTTATGGGTTTGCTGTTCTGTCTTGGGGCTTAGGCCAGAATGTACTGCTTGTTCTTGTGGAGCATGCTGTGGAGCACGTTGACCTTGCACCAGTTGGGGTAACTGGCATAATTGAAAAGAAGGGGATGCATCTAGTAGCTCATTAAGGGAAAACCGGGGTTCGTGGGGAAAGGTCGTCATGGCAATGGTGAACAGTGTATGAGAAGCTGGGAGGAGAATACTGTTAGTGATAGTTTGAGCTAGTGATATTCAGTAATATCAGTGATATGCAAGGGTTGGAAAAGTACGAAAAGAAAGAAAAGAATACTTTTTCTTTGTTGGGTGTGCAAGCACCTAAGTTATGGATATATATAACTTGGTTATTTTGCATCCTCTCACTAACAAAGAACATTTAACCTTACCAACCATGAGTTATGGACTTAGATATAGGAGGGCCATTCGGAGATGAATTTTTTCTTCAGTACCATGTGTGAGCAGTTTGCATGTTCTCCCCATATTGTTGTGGGATTTCCTCCAGATTCTCTGATTTTCCCCCTCAGTCCAAAAACATCCTGAGGTCCACTGAAGTTACCAAATTGCCCATAGGTGTATGTGCATGTGTGTGTGATTATGCCCTGCAAAGGCTTGGTACCCTATCCTGTTCCTTGCCTTTCACCCATAGGCTCCATACCCCCCAGAACCGTGAATATGACATTTTCTACAGCACTTTTCATACAAAGAATGCGGCTCAAAATCCTTGAACATCACAACAGCAAAAATATATAGTAATAAACAAACCACATATTAATAAAGATAAATCCCACAATCCAGGGGGCATAAAACAGGGAAGGTCATATAATTAAAATAATAAAAATGTTCACTTAAAAATTTCCACCTCCCTAATATTTTTGGTCCACATATTATGGATTGTTTAAGTCTGTACACTTTTTGTTAATTCTGGTGGATTTAAACACACTCCTCATGGACATGAATTGGGCAAGCACAGATTAGTGGCTGTACCAAGCTGTGGCCATAAGGCTGTTAGTGACGGCGACGGTGGCAATAGACAGCACTAGTAATGGGGGCTGCTGGGTAGAGGGAGGCCTTCCGAGTGTGAGTAGCTTGTGGGACTCCTGAAGGAACTGGCAGGTACTGGTAGGCCAAGCAGAAAGTGGCTTTGGCTATTGCTAGAGCAAAACATTGGGTGTGGGAGAAGTTAAGTGAGGTCATGGAAAATGGCTTTCGGTCGACTTCGAAAAGATTCTGGTAAACCATCAGGCAACCCAGGCGGGGGAAACGGGACTTTACCCATGTTTATAGCAGGTATGGAATGCTGTTGACCTCAAATGGAGATATTCTCAGGTGGAGTAATTTACTTTTAGTAAGTATAATTTTGGGGACCTGCTGAATTCCACTGACACATCTCCCTTGGAGGAAGCAGTTGGAAAACTCAGAGGACTTGAAGGTGTTTTTTGGAGTATCATATGTGTGTGATTATTGTTATATTGCATTCAGTATTAAAACAGGGCACAAATGCAGGTATTACTGCAATATATGTCTCACCCTCGAGTGACACCCCGCCGGTCACGTAAAATAAGGTGTCTTCTTCCACCAGCGTGTCCCACGTTCGTGGGTACTGGATTTCCGCTACTCCTACTTCCCATTTACCGTTCAGATCAATCAGCTTGGCTAGTTTTGTCCTGTAGTTTGATATGGTATTGTGCGGGAAAACATCCATAGATATGTTACTTGGGAGCGTAACATAAAAACCGCGTTCCTCCATGGCTGCCACAAACAGACTGTCAGATCACCCCAGCCATTTCACTAAAAACATTTTTTTGCCCCTCTGCATTTTTTCCACGATGATTTTCTCAACTTTAAAGTTTTTGTCTTTGTGTATTCCGATCTTTTGTAGCTCTTCGGCATAAAATGTGCCCTCTATGAGCTCACCATCATAATCTTTTAGCCTGTACACCAGTGGTGATCTTAGCAGACGTTCGGTGACTAAAATACTCAGCCGTAAAAGTTTGCTCATATCCTTCGGTAAATTTCCCCTGTGTTCTCGATACCCTGACCACAACTTAAACTTATAACGACGCTTTCAGCTGCACCAGGCGTCAAGCCATATATCTTATTGAAGACTTGGGCAGCATTCTGCGCATTTACCTCCACTGGGCTTCATTTTAATGGTGCTGTGGCTGGTGTTATTGTAAGCACTTGCTAGATCTTGTACAATGTCCACATACCTTGTTGTGTATTATAAGCTGTAAAATAGCACCAAATTCGTGTTTTTAACGTACGGTTAAACCTTTCCACTGCAGATGCCTTGACATCGTTACCAGTGGCCAAATGTATTATCCCATGTTTCTCCGTAAGCTTATGAAACGGCGTGTTAAAAAACTCTGTCCCTTGATCTGTTTGCAGCTTTTTGAGTATCCTGCCTTCAGGGAGTATATTTTCAAACATTTTCTTTACCTCTGCACCTGTTTTGCTTTTAAGACACCCATGCGTATTTTGATAGAATGTCTATGCACGTCAAGATGTATTTAAAATCATCATTCTAGTCCGCGTAAGCCAACGTCAACTTGCCATTGAGAATCGATATTAGTCACAAAGACTCTATTACTTTTAAAGTTAAATCCGATCGGATTATGTAATGTGTATGCATCTTCGCCAGACAGCCATGTTGCAACGTGCTTCTTATCCACAGTATGTCCACTTTAGTCATTTATCTGTGCCGTGTATAATCAATCGATACCACCACATGACCTAGGGTTTGATGGCATATAATAAATACAGTTTCAAGTGCTTGTTATCCATCGTGAATCTCTAGCAATAACGACAGTGTTTTCTTGACTCAACTCATTTTATTTAGAAAGCATATAAAAATTGCCAGCCAATCACATTTTGACAGACATAGTTCAGCGTTTACACACAAGCCAGAGTCTGCTCTCCATATCCCAGAAATCACTAATTGCCCCATCTACAGCAGACTCATAATCTTTCCCTTCAACATTATGCTTCAGCTTGCACAATTTCTCGCGTACATTAATTACATCTTTAAGTTCAGAAACGACTGCCTCGACAGCACCCTGTACTTTCATAGGCGCGGGTGAGGGTGAAACATCATGACCGCTTTCGTGATGATATATTTAAACTCTGGTCTATAGAGCTTTTTGATCAGCTTTTCAAAATTGTTAAAGAAGTAAAACGGTTCAGGTTCATAGAGACACGTGTGCCTCCGCAGGCTCCGGTGTTTCACAGAACAGCCGACACAGGTCTCCTACATGTCTTCTTCAATGATCTGATCCAGAATACAGGCCAGTGCCCCTTTGATTATCTTCATGGCAGAATTGGTGATGCTCCCAACCGCAGCATCATCAGATAATGACAGCGCCGCGCTTGCAGAGCTCATCTATCGTCGAGGCAGGGTGCCGCAATGTGTCCATTAGGTTGGAGGCCTCGTGCGGAGGTTGTTGTGAGCCTGGCCACACAGCCCAGGTTGGGCTAAAAGGGGGTGGTGGTGGCAGGAATGGATCCGCATACGGGCCACATGATGCGGCCTGCTGCGGGATGAGTTGAGGAAGCTCTGGTGGGGTGTCCAGTCTAAAAGTTGATACCTGAGGCCATGATGGAGACCACTGAAGGTACGGGTCTGTATCATCCATTCGCAGGCCAGAAGGCGATGCAGGCTCCTGTAGGGTGGTTTCAGGAGATGCCGGGCTGTGTGATGTTGTCAGTTCGCTCGCTATTGCATGCTGGGAGATGTGTCTCGTCCTGAGTGATGGCTCATCGGATGGCAGGGTTTTAATACATTTTCAACATGGTTAAGCACGGCCGTCTCTCATCTCATTGGCTGTCATCACCAGCCAGAACCAGGTCGATCTACCCACCGACCACACTTTGCTCAAAATTTTTTCTTGAGTTTTATACAGATACATTTTTTTATGCGAGAATATGCTGCACAGTGCACCGTGTTTGCACTGTCTTGGTGGATTGTATGGAGCCCAAGTCGGGTTTATCAGTCCCAAGTTACGGGTAGGTGTCATCGTCAAACTCGTCGGGCTCTGTCTGTATGAACTCGGAAACAATTTGTCCGCTGGTCACCAATTTGACAACCGGCTATTTAAGTGTCTCTATGTGGAGAGCGAATGCACTAATTTTAACAACGATTACCAGCGGCAAGGCACTACTGCCCACAAAAGGGTTTACCTGGGGTGGGGTTTGAACCCACGCAGACATACATCCATTGGATCTTAAGCCCAACGCCTTAACCACTCGGCCACCCAGGTACATGTACCTGCATTTGGTCTGTTTAAAAAGTTTTAAGTTTAAAGTTAAAAGCTTAAAGTTTAAAAAATTTATTACAAGGGTATACATTTTGTCAAAGATACAGAGAGAGAGAGAGAGAGAGAGAGAGAGAGAGAGAGAGAGAGAGAGAGAGAGAGAGAGAGAGTGCATGCGCTCACTTTAACAAGGATTACCATCATCATTCCTTGATTCTTGTTGTCGAAAATGTTTAAGATGCTTTACTTTATCATTCACATTGGCAGAAAAGAGCTTCATTACTTTAAAAATGTCATGGTTAAGGGGTTTATTTGAAATAAAAGGCGCACCATTGTCGGCATTTTGAAATGTGTGTTTGCGTGAGTGCGCCTGCACAAGCTTCAGATCGCCTACTGCAATCAATTGACGCGCAAGTTTTGAACAGGCTGGCAGCATGCCGGGTTCGCTCTGTTGCGGGATAATGGTCGCCTTGACCCTACTGCATTGACGGAACCCAGAGCCGCTATTGATGTATCATCACGTTTGGTGAAATACTTTTTTCTATTTTACATTGAAATAAAACTATTAAACTGATTACAGCTTTTTCTCGTTTTTAAAAACTTGGGCTAAAATCGTTGCGCTTGTTTTGCATTTGCTCTTTTGACAGTGCTTCCCTCGGGTATGTCTTGATGGGTTAATTCTAAAATAATGCATCTTCTAAAAGTGGAAACTGATTAACATGCCGGCAGGGCCGGGTGACCTCGCCACAAGGCTGCTCTGAAATGGACAGAGGGGGAGTGATTGTTGAGACGCTGTTTTGCTTTTTCAAGGGAAGGCTGCTAAGCACTGATGTTATAAAATGCTATAAGGGGAACATGCAATAACTGGAGCAAATGTCAAAAATGTTGATGTCATGCAAATTGAATAGACCGAGACAAGGGGGAAAGAACACTTACTAACAGCTGAACTAGAGCAAAGTTAAAATATGTTGCTGTTACATAGCTGCGAACAATGCCAAGAGAGAGGGGTGAAGCCCAAATGGGCTATAAGAGAACATAGCAGATAGGTACTTTCGAGCTTCTTGATGCACATGCTGAATGTATGTCTGATAGTCGCTCCCTGATTATAATCAGATTGCTAAATAAACTTTTGTGACTTGCAACTCCTCCAACGTCTCCAGCACGAATCTCTTCTCATCAATGGACTCGGCGGAGTTCTATTCCAACAAAATGGGGGCTCGTCCGGGATGAACAAGAGATTCTGAGAAATTGGCAGACTTAGACGAGATCCTGTGGACACAGACGACTACGGGTGCACCCACTTAAAGGTAAGCAGAGCCTGTTAAATCATATTCTGCATATTGGCATTGTCAAATCAAGTGGTTTGAAGTGTCCCAAGATCTGTCAGTGAATTGAGATGGAGGAGGATTTGCATGTGCCGATTTCCTACGTTTGTGTGTATTAGGGTATTGAATTGTGCATATGGTCTTTTGTCTAGGTGGTGTGTGTGTGCTTTGCCGAAAAATAGGACCTTAACGGTACAGAGGGCCAAGCCCCCTGCACCGTCCTTGGTGTAGCAACCTTACTATATGCTGATGAGTGGTAGGAAAGCTGGGTTAGAGTCCCATGGAATTCAGGACCCCCGAAGAGCTAAATTGGAAAGAGGGAATAAAGTCCCCCTCCCTAACACGGGTTGGAAGTCCGAGGTATAAAGTCCTCGAAGCGCCAGGTTGGAGACCCTGGGTTAAAGTTCCAAAAGAGCCAGGTTAGAGTCCTGAGACCAAGAGTCTCAAAGCTTGTGTGCAGGAGTGTTGATTTGTGTGTGTGTGAGTGAAGGTTGTGGGCTCTTCCTATCCTGGGTACTTATCATTTGCCTTTTTCAGGTGGGCTTGCCTGTAACTCTGCTGCCGCAGCTCGAGGTCTTATGGTTTGTCAGACCCGAAGGGGAATTCTCAGCAATCGAATACCGAAAAGTGTGCCAGCCTGGTCACACCCGCTGACCCATTAAGGGCAGGGCCGACAGGTAACTCAGGCGGTCATTACGACTATTGGGGAAGACCTCATCTAGGGTGGGTTTTGAGAACTGCCCTGGCTTGGACTTTCATTAGGGTGGGTGACACCTGTAGGCTATTTTGCCGGCCTTGGTCGGGTCATGTCCAGGTGGCCAATAAGCTGACACCCACCTGGGTTGTTTCAGTTATGCATACAGAACGCCCTTCCAACTTGACATTGTTGGGGACAGTTGGGTGTCGGCTGAGGGCGGGTCGGTCTGCTGGGGTGGGCATGTGAGACGTGCCTACCAGGGGAGACACAGATGGGAACTCAGTTTTATTGTCAGTTGTATATGTTTTGATGGTATTTATTAATAGGACATTCAACTAAAGTAAAAAGTTGCGGTTGTAAACCCCCACCCGGAGGCATAAGGGCTTTTAATTAAGGAGTCAAAAAGGTCATGAGAATCTAGAAATGGATCACGAGGTTGATAAGGAACTAGATGATGGGGTATGGGCACCCCCTAACAATACGGTGTGGAAGCCTCTAGTGAGGCAGATACAGGTAGTGACAGAGACAGTACTGGGAGCAATTCCCGAGAAAGATAAGGAGAGGGAGGTAGCCGATGCCTGGGAACACCATTGTAAAGCAGTCCGGAGCACAGGATGTAAGGTAGAAGATAAGCGCTCACTGAGACAGCTGCTGTGGAGGATGGAGAGAGAGTGCGAGAGGCAGAGGGATGAAGCAACGTGCGGGAGAGCGAGCGCTAATCATATCCAGAAGGGGAAGTGGCGAAAAGAGCAGGAAATGCATGAAAAGGAAAGGCGAGTGTGGGCAGGGTTAGCCCTGTATTGGCAAGGAACGGGCCACCTCCATTCAGAAAAGAAGGAGGAGTGTAAATCACCCTCTCCTGGGGGGACACACACCGCCAAGCTGTGTAGACCCTCCCCCTGCATATAGTGGCCAGAGGCCAAAACCTACAGCACCTCCAGCCCACATGTGCCCAGTGATTAATGTGACAGAAGAAACTCTCCAGATTCATACAAGGGGGGCTCAGGAAGTCCCCGGGTACGACCAGGCAGAAAAGCTAAGGGTAGATCTTGATGAGACCTCGGGGGCTGATTCAGAGTCCTGCAGTCTCGGTGGGCAGGACAGGGCTCAGTGTGGAGCCTTTGGACAAAACACAGAGAGGTCAGCATTTTACAATAGACAGCTAAGAGAGGAGGCAGAGAACTTCTGGGATGGCGGAAGGGACTCTTGCAGCAAGAGTCCACCTGCCACCTGGGAGAAAGAGGTAGCCCTTAGTAGATGGAGGCAAAAGACGGTAGAGGTGACAGGTAAGTTATTAAGGACCTTCAAGGAGGAGGAAGACAGAGGTGGTACTCCACGTAGAGGGAATTGGTGAGGAATATTTAGGGCCACCACCAAACAGCACCGGAAATGAGTATGGGATGGCGCCGCACTCCCAGAAAAAGCAGCTCCTCTTACTTCGGGGATCAGGTAGTGGTATGGAGAGATATAAACCCTTCTCCATAGCGGATGTCCAGGCTGAGGGAGGAGGACAGTGGATGGAAAAGCTAGACCAGCTCACTCAGGGTCTGAAACTCGCAGTAGGAGATTTTAGGGCAGTGGCAGCATGGTGCATGACCATACACTCCCTGCAGGGCTTTGAAAATCATGCAGGAACCACTATTTGTGCAGACAGTGACCCACTGATGCTAGTGACGGACCTGGGTCACACCATGCGGGAGATGTTCCCCGCCCCAAACGGTGCGGCTGTTCCAAAAATTTACATTTGACTCTAAATTACACCCAAGAGAATATCTGGACAAATGCATGGAGGACTGGACCCGGCGCACCGGGTGCCATTCTGGCCAGAAAGGGGTTCAGCAGGAGTGATTCAGGCACGCCGTGTTGGAGGGAGTCCCCAAGGGAGTCAGGACCACCATATTAAGAAACCCGGACCTCCCAGGGACACCCTCTCAGGTATGGGAACGGCATGAGGTACATCACTTACAGAGGGCCAAAGAGGAAGAAACAAAGACAGAGGGTGAACTAAAGGAACTGCAGACACAGCTGTTAAAGCTGCAGGTGGGCGAGGCGAGGCAAAAAGCTACGGAAGCTAAAAAGAAAGGGCAGGGAAAGCAGATGGTGCAGGGCCCCCCCTCAGAGGGACCACACGCACACCAACCAGCCCCGTGGCAAGGGCCCCCCACCTACCAAGAGGGAGGGTGGGGCCATCCGGGCTGGGTTCAGGTGGGGAAGCAGGGACCGGGGCTGGGGTAGGAGTGCGCCGCAAGGAGGACCGCAGTCAGGTGTCTGTTACAGGTGCGGGATGCACGGACACTGTAAACAGGGAGGCGCCCAGGGGGCATTCTAACCAGATGCCCGAGCCACCCCATCTGGCTCCTCTCAATGCGGAGGAGCAGC
>JAODUD010010040.1:0-13589 GCA_026784285.1 Stomatorhinus walkeri
AAACATATGCACTAACCCACCTTGTTACCACTCTCAACTGAAGCTATTTTATTTCCCTCTCCGTTTCACCGTTTGTCAACGTGCTCTTTTCCTTGCTCTCCCTTGTCTCCTTTCTCTAATTTACACGCTCCCCGCTCAATCCGAACCACCAATCAAAAACTTTCCCCTTAACAGGAAGTACCAGACTAGTGATGTAACATTTCAAAATAAAAGAGCGAAAGCAACATAAAGGGCTTTTACACAGGTAGACTAGGAGACCAAGTTGTTGGTTGTCTGTACTGGCTTGTGTGGCTTAGTGGGTTAAGTCTCTGTGCTGGAGATCAGAAGATCATGGGTTCAAGCTTAGCCTAGGTCTGTGTGTGTGTAATCACAAAGTCTCTGGTTCAAACCCAGCCTCAGTATGTCTGTGGGTTCCTGAGCAAAGCCCTTAACCCCCAGCTCCCTGGGCGCCCCAACAGGTGCTGTCCTTTGTGGACAGCTTGCTCTACAAAGTGCAAGTTGAGGGAGGCATAAAAGGATTTTCCCCGTGGGGACAATAAAGGATTGAGTATTATTTATTCTGTCAATGTAAGTGTTTCATTCTGCAAGGCCTGGATCTACAGAACAGGAGGGCAGGGCACAGCTAATACAGTACAGTACAGCATATAAATATTAGCAGAAAAATAAGAAACTTTACTATAATACAAGGATCTTCAGAAAGAAACAAGAGACAGAGGCCTCTGGCCCGATCGTACTGCCCCACTGGAACAATCAGCAATCTACCCTGTTCAGGGGCAGAACCAGGAAGGTTCAACCTTTGCAAAACAACCTCTCATGCCTCGGGACCCAGGGCGTCAATGGCTTCCAGCAGGTGCAGGGCCAGTCTGTACTGGGCGTGGTTCTCAGGCAGAATCTCAATGACCCGACTCACCATGTGGCTGGTGAGGGACGGGGACACGGAGGGACAGCTCAGCTCGCTGGGGTCCTAGGGGGGGTGAGGAGGTTATTAAGGATGCTGTGTGCTAGATGGGATTCAGAGGCGTGGGAGCAGACGTGCACCAGCGTGAGCCGCTCACCATGGCCTTCAGCCACATGCACAGCGTGGGCGGCAGCTGGGCCAGCAGCTCCATGCCGGTCCGCGTTTGTGTGTGCAGCAGCGAGTTGGAGAGCCGCTGGCCTATTAGTACCAGCAGCTGCGAGCCCAGCACATCCTTGTCCTCCATGTCTAGCGCAACCTAGGGGAAGGGTTGTGTACTGCAGGTCAGACTGACGCTTCCTGCCAGGCTGGGCGGGGCCAAATGTCTGCACGTGCTCCCGTGTCGGTACCTCCTCCGCGCGCAGGTCCAGGCCGTGGCTGTACAGCTGACACACCAGGTGCCTCCGCAGAACATCGGGTTCACCTGCAGGAAGGGGGCCAGGTCCAGGCACAGCAAGGCCCACGAGTTATCTGGGGGGCCCGGGCACAGAGGGCTGCCCCCTCCACCTGGGTCTTCCCACAGGCTGTCAGCACCTTCAGGAGGAACTGCGGGGCAGGGATGGGATTGTGAGGGAGACAAGGTCGGTATGCAGATAATGGTGAAGTTCATATGTAGTGCTGACTGAGAACCTATAAAAAGTTCAGGACTGACCTGCCCCACCAGATGGGGGCACCCTCACCTCTTGCCTTAGTGAGACAAAACTGGGGTCCATGTCCCCACTAGGCAGCAGTTGTAAGGAGGTCAGGTCTCTGAAAAAGGCGGTCCTTCCCTGAGAAGGGAGGGGTCAGGTAAAATAGGCAGGTCCAGAAGTTTCATTTACAGTAAGTAGTGAACAAATCTAATGCAGATGCTGTATCAAGAGCTGGGGACAGCTTTGCCTTATGGGTCGGCCTTTTCTATTGGCTGTGCAGCTACAATCTAACCTATCAAATCGATTGCCTCACCTTGCTGTCGAAGAGTGGTTTGACGTGGACGCCGAATGCCATGGCAGCGTGCAGCAGTGAGGCCAGCAGGCAGTTGTGCTGGACCAAGGGGTAGTGTACAGACCTCTGCTCCAGCCCCAGCTCAGCAATAGAAGCTGGGCCCTCAGCCCCCATACATACCTCCTCCACGCACAGCTCTGGGGGGGGCACCTCCTCTATGCCGGCGTCTGCCTGTGGAAGACAGGGTGTTGGAAGTACAGCCAGTGTTAACTGTTTATGCATTTCAGGGTGTGGAATACAGAATGAAGTGCTCCCCCTCGCCACTGAGGGGCACAGTCTTTAGAGAGCATGCCTACCTCTACCAGGGTCTGCAGCAGTTGAGTGCAAAAGCCTAGGAAAGATGTCATGGCACCGTCTCCCATCCCCACATCCTATACCGAGAGGAATGTGTGTTCAATACAGTCACATAAACCTAAAAGCCTTAATGACGGGTACATCACCCATGGAAGCTTCAGTATGAGGTGGGAAGTCAAGAATGTTTATGTTCAGACATAGCCAATTGATCACCAAAACCCAGGACACAGTTGGACTTTCCAAGTAAGAAAGAAGGCTCACCCTGCAGCACAGCCTGTCCTTCAGGGCCTTTCCCACCTGTCAGGGGGAACAAGTCAGGGGTCAGGGAGTTCGCTGCTCTTGGCCACACCCATACATGGCCACACCCACAGAGATGACCACACTCATACATACATATGGACACACTCCTCATCTTTTCCATGAGGAAGGTGGCGGCAGAGAAACGGTTGAAGATGAAGGTGTTCCACATCATGACAGAGATTCCTGGCAAAAGGACAGAGAGCGTACTGCTCTGCGCCAGTGTGTAACCGCAGTTCATGGTGGCATCATGCACTGGCTGGGGTGCATGGCCAGGGGAGGAAATATGGACTCATTTAAGTCTGTCACTGAACTGGGGAGGTGCTCGACAGCCCAGGAAAGGTACCGCCCCTCCTGCAGGGGGAGACAAACAAATTAACAGTGTTTAGCATTGTCGCCTCACACCTCTGGGAGCTGGGTTTGAATCTCTGCCAGGGTTCTGTGTGTGTGTGTGTGTGTGTGTGTGTGTGTGAGAGAGAGAGAGAGAGAGAGAGAGAGAGAGGAAGAGTCAGACCAACCTCCGGATCCTTGTTCCACTGCACCACATACTCCCAGCAGCAGTGAGCAAACAGTATGTCAGGAGACAGGGAGACTGGGAATTGCTGGCACACGGGGTCCAGTAGCTCTGAAATATACACACACACACACATCCATAACTGCGACTGCAACATGATTAGCTGTAAAGCTCTGTAGACATCCGTAACAGTTAAACAGTGAATTCCCCCCCACTCACCGCCTGCCTTCCGGAAACTCGCATCCTCCGGATTCTTCTCGCCGTCAGAGGGGTTCCCTCGGGGTTTTCAAGTTCACCCAGGGCCGAATCCTGGATGGCATGCTCCGTCCATACCTGCTGATTCAGGTCTTTCGTAGATTTTCTCTTGACCGATCCGCGCCGTCTCTCGTAGAAAGAATGCAGAATAGCGTAATCTCTAAAAAAAATAAATAAATAAACAATAGTTATTTTAATGTATAGCGTTTATCATAAAACATGTATAAAATAAATAATATACTCACTCTATGCAAGTCCCATGTAGTTTTATTTTTTCCCTTTTTCCAGTGGGGTAAGGCCATAGATGATACTTGGGGTACTTGTGTTTCTTTACCGAAGGAGGAATACTGGTATGTAACAAGTATCTGCGGCGGGTTGCGACCCTTTTAGGAACTTTTTAACTTTTCTTTAAGGAGAAATATACAGCCTGTCAAGTCTTAGGATTATCTTCTTTTTTCTTAATTATGTCTATGTATGTTTTTCTTTTAACTCATATTTGTAGCTATGCGTGGACGATTCGCTCGACCCGGGATGACCTACGGGGGTGTAAATAAGAGACAAGAATATTACCCAAAACTTCAAAAACCTCGTTATATACTGGAAGGTAAAATGTCCAATTTTATGTGTGGCTGATACAGTTTGATCCGGGGGTGACCTACAGGGATGTTAATAACAGGTGTATGAGAAAACTACAAGATCCCAACTTTTATATAATGAAAGACAAAATGTCCAATTTGATGTATAATTTTCCCATGGTTATAAAGATAATTTACAAATTTATCCTTATAACCAAATATAAATTTATTGTGTATATGTGTGTCTGTGTGTATTTTACTACACTTTGGGGACAATTTTATCAACTGTGACCTATGCAAAAACACACACACACACAGTGGCCAGTTACAGCGCGCACACACAGCGCCCATTTAGAGCACACACACCCACACAATCTGCGCTGTTACAGCACACGCACATAGACACCACAGTGCCCTGTAACAGCACACACACACACAGCACCCACTTAGAGCATGCACACACACACACACAGCCTCTGGCTAGAGCTCACACACAAAGTGTTCTGTTACAGCACACACAGACAAACACACACATAACTGAGCGTTATACTGCAAAGTGGGTTTGCTGACTTTACTTACGAATTTTCCATGCTGTGGATCATAGCTCAGTTCTGCAAAGAGTATATTATCACGGTCATTTACTCTGCACACCTAGCCTGCTCAGAGTGGGTTTACTGGCTTTACTTACGAATTTTCAATACTGTGGATCATAGCTCAGTTCCGCATAGAGTATGTAGCAGCCCTAGGATATCAAAGAGAGTCTAGACAGATGCTTAAGTTTGCTTTTTTATTTGAAGTTTATAGTGGCATCAACTATATCCGTCTCGTCCGATATTTTATAGCACCGTGAAAACTATATCAGGCCATAGAAACAAACATTTAACAATCCAGTTCCCGCGGATACAAACTTCTTATGTGAATAGACAGTAAAACAAACATTCATATACATAACCATACATCTCATACATACATAGATACGGATTACAAATCATGACTAGATAAACAAATGTACCTCGCTGCGCTCACCAAGGAATGCAAAATGTATGATACGATAATCCTTTCTTCTGTAATTAAAACAGACGTCGAAGTTTACTTTAGTTGTGTAAATGAAGTATAAGAAATTGAAGATAAAACTCATGCGGCTTAGGCACAAACAAAGCAGCTTCCTTCATTTACTTCTGCAGGATACCTTTAAAAAGACCTCCCCCTTGTGCAAACTACGGCATCACCCACAGAACAAAATTCATTAGCACAGGTACACTCCAAATTCGTTCACAAATTCACTCACAAACCACACTAAAGCACATACAAAAAAAAATATTTGTGAATAAATTAGAAAATAAATGAGACATATTTATATATTGTTTTACCAAAGCAAAATGACAAAAGGACAATTGCGGTCCTTTACAAAGTATATTACCACAGCCATTTACACTGCACACCTAGCCTGCTCAGAGTGGGTTTACTGGCTTTACTTACGAATTTTCCATACTGTGAACCATAGCATGGAGTATATTACCAGGATGGAAGGAATCCACTAGCAGAGTCTCCGCAGTTTCAGCAAAATGGCGGTTTATTGAACTGTAAAAAATAATATCATGTAATACAGTGTAGACATACACCGGGTATTGAAAGGCAGCTCAAATACAAATTTAGGGCAGTTCTTCACCCCCCTTTATACCCCAAAAGACCCTCATCGTTCTGCATGCTACTTTGTGTGCTAGTGCTTTAAGAGTTGGATTTAAGGAGTGTCCGTGTTGCACACCCAAGATGGGAGCAGGGTGCCGGAGGTCTGAGATATGGAAACGTGTTATTAATTCATGTGTGTGATGCCACACAAACAATGACGCTCAGAGATCACTAACTGCACTGACACTGTGCAGTATGTAAAACGTTTTAGAATCTGCAATGTCTGGTAATCAGAGGATGTATTTCTGTTAAGTCTCAGATTAACTTGAAATTTTTAATAAATGGAATGTGTACATCTTTGTGTACATCTACTGTGTTTTTAATCTATTTTGTTAACTTTACTTGTTATGAGCATTAATTTTGCTCTAAGGATATTATTAATTTTGCAACTCTTGTCTTTAATGTCTTAAAGTAGAAAATATCAAGATATTTATTTTCCTTTCTTCCTTCTGTCCTTGCCTGACTTACTAATGCAGAGCCGGGTGAGCGGGACATGGTCATTCTGAAGAACGGGGTGGAAGTCCGTTGCCATGGCGGAGAGCTGGAAACACGACCGTGCAGAGCTGCTTCTCTTCAGAGAGCCTGGCAGCCACTCTGTGATGGCCAGGACCATGGGCTTCCCCACCATTGTTGCTCACATGCTGATAAACGGTAAAGATCCCAGTCCGATGGCCGGCACATCAGAGGCGCCGATCTGAGATTTTTACCTTTTTCCCTGGGTGCCATTTACATGCATATTTGAAAGCTGATACACTTCTTTTGTTGCCTTGGCTTTTTCGCTTAGAAGTGAAATGTAAACTTTTTACTGGACAGGTGAGATTGAGAGGAAGGGCCTGGTGCTGCCTCTCAGCAGGAGTATCTATGGCCCTGTGCTGCAATAACTGTCTGCCAGAGGACTGTGCATCGGTAGGGCCTGCCCCGTCACAAGCGAGCACCTGTAGACCAAATCTCAGACACACCAGCTGCTTATCTGTGACCTGCTTCCTGGCCCCACTTTACCCTAACACCAAGGGCCATACAGATAGTAGGGTGTGTTTTACTGTTTTGTCAGCTGTTATTGATTTGTTGATTGGAAATCTTTCTTGGTTTGGGGGACAGTGTGTGACTCAGTGGGTTAAGCTGCTATGTATGTGATCAGAAGGTTGCAGATTCAATTCCCAGAGTTGGCAGCATAATTTCACAGGTGGGCCCTTGAGTAAGGATCGCCACCACCCCACCCAGGGTGATTCCTAACTCTGTTCCTTGATCAAAAATAAGCATGCTATTTATTTGTCATTCGCAAAAATACATTAGAACACTTCCCTTCACTGAGGCTTGAACCAGCAACCTCTAGATCACACTGATGAGACAAGTGCATTATGCTCAGTTGTAGTATTAAAGTGAATTTTATGCAGTGTGTAAGCAGGAGGAAGAGCGATTAATACCATCAGTACCATCTGTTTAATTATGTTATTCTGCTACGCTTTGGGCACCGATAAATCCGGACATTAACAGGATAGAGTAGAAGGCCTTTATTGTCATTGTAGAGAGGAAAATACAATATATACATAAATATATAGAATGTACACATACAGGGGAGCAGGTTACCCTATGCTCCCACTACCCACCAGGATTACATTTCGTTATGTTTTAGTCAGAGAGAAAAGGTTATTTTACCTAATATCAGTCATACTTCAGAAAAAAAAGGACCTAGATGAAGTGGCCGGGGAGAGGGAAGTCTGGGTGTCCTTGCTGAGACTCTGCTGCCCCCATAACCTGACCTCAGATTCAGCGGGAGATAATGGATGGATGAATGGAGAAAAGATTAATTTTCCTAAAATGGATTATACAGGTTAAAAAGCAGAGATTTACCGTGGAGAAGTGGCAAGATGTCACTGTGATACAGTAAAAATGATTCCTCCAGCAGGCAGTGAACTATCCCATCATGCACAGCCACACTAGGGAGTCTCAGGGAACTCAAAACCCTGGATAGAGGGGCTCAGTGAATGAGGAGGTGAACCTGTGCAGGGGGGTCAGTCCATCAGCGGAAACTCTGTATAAGGACAGAATACCAGCCTCCCAATCCAGATACACTCCTACTCTGCGGGAGCCTGAGGGCTGTATGGGTATTGTCACGATTAGTGCCTGGGTGTCGGCGGCGTGGAGCAGGCAAGACGCCAAACGCTGGGAATTCCAAAAATACGGGGTTTATTCGGGAGACTGACAGGGTAAATGCCACAGAACACCACAATGACGGATCTGACAAGACTGACTGATACGCAGACTAAATACATAAGATGAGCAAGACCTAAACCGAAACAGATAAACATGATCAGATGAATTGACAACAGGTGATTTCCATCGGGGTAGAACACAGGGTAGCGAGGGGGGCGTGGCACACAAGAGGCTCGGACGGACGGATCATGACAGAACCCCCCCCTAAGGCGCGAACTCCGGGCGCGCCTCAGGGAAGGGACGGACGAGACGAGGGCAGACCGGACCTGGAAAACAAAACAAGATACAAGTTAACGGGGCACAGGGAACAGAACAGAGAGACAGAACTGACACAGGGGCAGAAACCAAGACAAAACCTGACAAAGGACAGGGAACGCAGACAGGCAGACAAGGAAAGGAGACAGAGGGGGAACAACGAGAGGCGGAACAAAAGGACCAGGGGTGAATGGAGGAACCACAGGGGGGCAAGGAGCAGAGACAGGAGGAACATGGCAAGGAGCAGAGACAGGGGGCCACACGGGAAAGGGCGGAGGACCAGGGGGAGCCCAAGGGGCCCAAGGCGGGCTACGGGCGGCGGCCGGAGGAGCCGCGGGCGTAGGGACAAAGGGAGCAGGAGGGGACCACCAGGGGGACACGGAGACGGGATGAGGGACAAACGATGGAGGGATGAAGGGAGAAGAAGGGAGAACCAGGGGAGGAGACGAGGGAACCAAAGGGACCAGCGACGGAGGGAAGGAGGGAGGGGAAGCCACGGCAGGCAAGGCCGAAGGCGACCGCAGGGCCGAGGGTGGCTGGCCCGAGGACATACGACAGGACACCGCCGGAGGACGCGCAGGCGACCGAAGGGCCGGAGCCCCTGGCAATGGAGGCGACCCCCGAGCCCCAGCCAGGGCAACCGAAGGCGAGGCAGGGGGGACGGTGGGCGGGACCCGGACCCTACGCCTGTGCCCTCGCCCTTTACGGAACACTGACAGGAGAGGTACCCTACGGCGTGGTCTGGGTCGTAGTCGGGGCGGCCCCAAGGAGGAGGAGGCGAGGATGTTGTCTGGGACCTCCTCGGGGCATGGGTCCAGGGCTGGAGTCTGTGGGGTAGGTAGGTCAGGGGCAAGAGTCACAAGGTTCTTGGGGGCAAGAGTCACAGGAGTCTCTGGGGCAAGAGTCACGGGGTCAAGAGTCACGGGAGTCTCTAGGGCTGGGGCGGCAGCGGGCGTGGCTGCCGGCAATGCGGCCGTGGCAGCGGGCGTGGCTGCCGGCTCTGCAGGGGAGCAGACGGGCAACTCAGCAGTCGAGCGGGGAGGCATGGCCTCACCCTTCCGCCTGGAGGGCGACTCGTCCTAAGTGCAGGCGGGCGTCGGCTCAGCGGGAGTGCAGGCTGGCGTCGGCTCAGCGGGTGTGGCAGCTGGCAAAGTGGGCGTGGCTGCCGGCGAAGCGGGCGTCGGCTCCTCTGGAATGCAGGCGGTCAACTCAGCAGGTGAGCGGGGAGGCATGGCTTCACCTTTCTGCCTGGAGGGCGACTCGGCCGGAATGCAGGGGGGCGTCGGCTCAGCGGGAATACAAGGGGGCGTTGGCTCGGCAGGAGTGCAGGCGGGCAACTCAGCAGGTGAGCGGGGAGGCCTGGCCTCACCCTTCTGCCTGCCGGGCGACTCGGCCGGAACCCAGGTGGGCGTTGACTCAGTGGGCGTGGCAGCCGGCAAAGTGGGCGTGGCTGCCAGCGAAGCGGACCTCGGCTCCGCTGGAATGCAGGCGGGCGACTCAGCAGGTGAGCGTGGAGGCATGGTCTCACCCTTCCGCCTGGAGGGCGACTTGGCCTTACTGCGGGGGGGGCGTCGGCTCGGCGGGCGTGCAGGGGGGCATCAGCTCGGCAGGAACGCAGGGGGGTGACTCAGCCAGTGAGCGGGGAGGCACTGCCTCACCCTTCCGCCTTTTCTTCTTCTTCTTACTGGCCTTGGGTTCGGGTGGAAGCACCGCACCCTGGACTGGGGCTTCTCCGTCCTCCGGGCATTCCCGGGAGCGGAGATCAGCGAGACCGATGGCTATAATCATCTCCGTCTCCGGATCCTCATCCGGAAACCCCATGGGACAGAGGTAAGTGCGCCCGACTGCAATGGAGAATTCCGCCTCGTCTCCCCCTTCGCGACCCAGCGCATCCTGTTGGTCGCGGAGCAGGGAGACGCGCTGGGCTAGCGCCCAAAGGTTGTCCCGTACCTTTGAGAGCCGGCCGCCGCTGCCGGGGGGAGGATTCCACATTAGAAGGTTGGCACTCTCACAGACAATCCGCTTCACCTGCGGGTCCGTCTGGACGTCCGGATCTCTCCCCCAGTGAAGCACTTCGTGCAGCAAGGCGAGGCAATCCGCCTCAACCTGCCGCAGTGCTTTTTTACTGATATCCGTCATTCTGTCATGATTAGTGCCTGGGTGTCAGCGGCATGGAGCAGGCAAGATGCCAAACGCCGGGAATTCCAAAAATACGGGGTTTATTCGGGAGACTGACAGGGTAAATGCCACAGAACACCACAATGACGGATCTGACAAGACTGACTGAGACGCAGACTAAATACGTAAGACAAGCAAGACCTAAACCGAAACAGATGAACATGATCAGAGAGTGATTTCCATCGGGGTAGAACACAGGGTAGCGAGGGGGGCGTGGCACAAGCGAGGCTCGGACGGACAGATCATGACAGGTATGCGGGATTTAGTTCCATACTCATTGCTGGCCACTTCAGAACTCTCCAGTGCTTTGTCTTCGACCATTTCTGGGTCCTTTAGAGGTATGTTTGGGGTCATTGTCCTGCTTGAAGGCCCATGACCTCTGACATAGACCCCGCTTTCTGACACTGGGCCCTACATTGCGCCCCAAAATCTTGTGGTAGTCTTCAGATTTTATGATGCCTTGCACACAGTCAAGGCACTCAGTGCCAGAAGCAGCAAAACATCCCCAAAACATCTTAGAACCTCCACCATGTTCGATTTTACTTAGTGTTCTTTTCTTTGTAGGCCTCATTCCATTTTCTGTAAACAGTAGAATGATGAGCTTTACCAAAAAGCTCTACCTTGGTCTCATCTGTCCACAAGACGTTCTGCCAGAAAGATTTTGGCTTCCTCGAGTACATTTTGGTATTGCTGGATTTTTTATGTTTCTTTGTCAGCAGTGGGGTCCTCCTGGGTCTCCTGCCATAGCGTTTCATTTTGCTCAGATGTCGACGGATAGTTCAAACTGACACTGTTGCATCCTGAGTCTGCAGAACAGCTTGAATTTGTTTAGAAGTTGATTGGTGCTGTTTATCCACCATTCTGATATCCTTCATTGCAGTCTTTTATCAATTTTTCTCTTCCGTCCACGTCCAGGGAGATTAGCTACAATGCCATGTGTTGTGAACTTCTTGATTATGAAAAAATAAACATGAAGATCTCTGAAAATGGACTTGTAATCTTGAGATTGTTGATATTTTTACAGAATTTTTGTTCTCAAGTCCTCAGACAATTCTCTGCTCTTCCTTCTGTTCTCCATGCTTAGAGTGGCACACAGACACAAAACAGAAAGGTTGAGTCAACCTTTCTCCATTTTAACTGGCTTCAGGTGTGATTACTATATTCCCAGGACCTGTTTCTTGCCACATGCGAGTTCAAACAAGCATCATATGCTGGAAATAAAATGATTTACCCAAAATTTTGAAAAGGTGCCAATAATTTTGTCCAGCCCATTTTTGGAGTTCTGTGTGAAATTATGTCAAATTTGGCTTTTTTTCTCTGTTTTTTGTGTTTATCCAATGCACATAAAGGAAATAAACATTTATACCAAAACAATTGTAATTACAACAATTTTCTGGGAGAAATGGTGCATTTTCTGAAAAAATTCTAGGGGTGCCGATAATTTCGGCCATGGTTGTATCACTTTTTCCCTGTACTTAGTTCCCTCTGACTGTTGAATATATTTTGGGCACTGAGCAGTTTAGCCCTAAATGCCGGCAATTTACTGGCCCTTTCTCCATGTTCATAGTATTGCTATTTAGTGCAGAACAGGGCGAATTCAGCTTTCTTTTGGATAATGGTATTCATGTATAATCTCAGGATATTCATTTTATTTCAAATAGTTTGGTCTGGTTTTTTGACATATTCTTTTTAAGTTCTATCATTTGTCATTCTAGCTTAATAAGTTTTTAACTGTTAGTTTTTTTCCAGTATGAGCAATATTGGATTAACAGTCCCCTATAAACTCTCCTGAGATCATCCCCGGTAACGCCAGGGTCTGAGACAGAGCCATCATTATGTAGCCAATATTCTCCCATGGCTGTTCTCATGAACTTACAGGCCACCTCATTTAGTAAGAGTGTGTTATTAAATCGCCATCGTATAGCTCTCTCCTCATCATCTAAGGTGGTCAGTACAATATCAACTGCTGCATGATCAGAGAGAATTATATTTCCAGTACAAGCTCTCTGAATATTGCTAACAAGGCCCTTAGAGATCAATATATAATCAATTCTGGAGTAAGAGGTATGTGGGTGGGACATGTATGCAGTCTTTTCCAAAGGATGGAGTGTTCACCTGATATCTATTGAGCTGAGCTCCTCAAACATCGTATCAGTGATTGCGTCTGTCAGAGGAGTGTCCTGTCTGTCAGAGGAGTGTCCCGTCTGTCAGAGGAGTGCCTTTTCTGTCCTTGGGGTATCAGTGACTGTGTGTGTCAGAGGAGTGCCCCATCTGTCAGAGCAGTGCCTTTTCTGTCTTCGGGGTATCAGTGACTGTGTGTGTCAGAGGAGTGCCTTTTCTGTCCTCGAGTGTCAGATAAGTGTCCCACATTTCCCCCCGCTTCCCCACTCCTCAAAAGTGTCCACAGCTACATCTACTTAAGATCAGATATGTGAAAAATGTACCTACAGTAAGTACAGTACTGAAGTAACTCTACTTTGTTACTTTCCATCACTGGACACTGCAATACTTCGAATTTCATATCAACATATGAAAATAATTTTATTTTGCCTATTACTGTTACTTCTGGTGTGTCAGCGTCATTCACTCGTCAAAGTGAATAGTGCTCTCAATCACATTTCGTAGCTGAACTGATCTGTCCAGTACACCGTTCATCCAAATTTATGAACAGCGCTCATCTAGTGTACTCATGTTCAACACTTAATGTAGAATTAATAAAACAAAATTAATTAAATTAAAGAAAATTAAAGTTGTGGTGCTTTACACCATCGTACCATTGATAAAACTTGTCGCCGATTAATTCTAGCCACTGGATCGAGACGTTGGAATAACTTTTGTATTGCCTTCTGTAATCCCATACATGCGGGATCGCGATCGTATCTCTGGGTAGGAAATTTGTCCTGTAAACTGAGGGGTTGTGAAAAAGGCCGTCTAGGCGTGCAGGCGGATAAACAGGTAGGAACAATGCACAGTAGTCTTTGTCCAAAAAGAAGAGGTAACTTTATTTGAAATATATTTCCCGCCTCACACCAAGCTGTTACCACCCCATACTGGCAGTCAATCATAAGGCCACAAAGAAGGGGGGAAAAAGAAAAAGAAAAATTCCCCCTTACTCTAGCCCCCTTTCCTTATATACCTGCTCCCAGTAGGTTAATTGGGACAACCTAAAAACATAAGGGGAAACAGATTTGAGGATCCTCTACTTACATTTTACAATATACATTGTTACCCCCAAACAGAACAGAATAGCTGTCCATTGGCTACCTACCATCCCTGGCACTTCAAACAGTACATCAAACATTGCACAACAAAACAATAATATACATAACATCACTCACCCCCCTGTGCCAAACCATCTCCTTCCCTCGTTCCACAATTG
>JAODUD010010042.1:0-13557 GCA_026784285.1 Stomatorhinus walkeri
TGGTACCAGGCTGGCCTTGTCTCAGGCCCTCCCTGGACTTTAAGTTTTGTAATCAGTCCCAGGTGTGATCCTACACAAGAAAGTGGTGTTTCACCCTTACAAGCCCGGTGACCTTGTTCTCCTGAATGACCCAGCACAAAAGATGAACAAGCTTGACTCCAGGTGGAAGGGCCCATTTGTGGTCCAGCATCGGTTGAGCAGAGATGGACACCCTGGCATTACCTATGAGATCACCAACCCTAGGAACATTCACTCATGGACATGGATTGTTCACCATAATCGACTAAAGGCCTACAAAGGGACTTTGCTAACTCCTCCTGCCGACAATTGGGCACCCTCGGTGCCAACGGATGGGGGTGCAATGGATGGAGGTGCAACTCAGCCCCTTCTCTTACTGCCTTCTCGGGTGCCCTGCCTTTTCGCCCTTCCGTTCCCCCACGTTTCCACCATGGCTGGAATGCAGCTGGTGTTCAATCCACCCAGGGCTGCTCCTCAGAACAATGCCCCCCCCTGTTCACAGCCTCCCAGTCCTAGCCCCTCTTTTCCTCATCATCTGTGGCCCCAATGGATGTTAGTAGGCCTAATTCATCGCCCCAGGTGCCCCTGCACGTCACGTCCCGCTGTGGACGCCAGGTTCGGCGGCCAGCTAAATACAAGGACTTCATCACTTAAAAAGTTTGGAGGGAAAAATATGACCCCTACATGTTCATTGTTCGTTAAGTGTTGTGATTTGATATTGTACCGTCTGCACAGGCCTGAATGTTTGTGTATGTCTCAGGTTTTGGGTTACTCCTACAGCGCAGATGCTCTGTTTTATTTTGTCGGTATTTCACGTAGTGTTGTGCTTAGACCACCAACTTTAATGAAAGTTGACGAAATGTACGTATGTTGAGTTGTTGGGTACTGGATGGCTGGTCGTTGTTGGTCGTATATAGGGTTTTCATTTCCATTTTTCGGTTTGTATGTGATTTGTTGAAATGAGGACATTTCTACCTCAGCAGGGGAAGACTGTAACTGTAGTTGCTGTGCACATTATTCTTCTTTTTTTAAATTATTTTAATTAAGTGTATATCACTGATTTATGTTGTATTATTATTACGCTTTGCAGGTTAATATATATATATATATATATATATTTATTTACATTATAATGTAATGTTTAATGATCAGATTTAATATTAATTTATTTTATTTATAATCAGTTACAGCACATTATTATTTCGGTTATATTTACATGTGTTACATTTAGGTTCAATATGTTCCCTGGGTTAACCATATTTTTAGTTCCTATCTGCCCTGGTACACAGGGGGATGGGTTTTAGAGGGGAACGGTGGAGAGCGGCTGGGGAAAAAAAAGAAAGAAGTTGGAAAAGTACTGTTGACCATGTTGGAGATTAAATATAAACGATCGTGGAAGAAACTAGCCCGCTTACTACCCACAGCCCGAAGGAGAGACTGGCACACTCTACCCACTCATCAAGAAACCAGGGTTACAAAAGTTTTTCTTTTTAAAAAATATCCATTATATTAAGAAAAAATCGCTGACACTGCCTTCAATAAGCAAGGCTAAAATTCTTGTTAATGTTATTTTGCCTTGTGATGCTGTTCATACAGTTAAGGTTGCTCAATAAACTTATTCTGTAAGTACCTTTGTAAGAACTACATAGCACAAGTTCCACTGGTTAGTTAAGCAGATAATAGGAGCAGAATATCATGTAGAGTGCTTTGGTAAAGCTTGGAAGCTGCTCGTTGACTATAACCTGATCCACAGCAACCATGAACACCTTGGCAGTAAGAAGGCAGTTAGCTGAGAACAGTGCAACATGTACAACATAATTACAACAAGTAAACAGCTTAATTCTTTTTTTTTTTTAAGCAATGAGGTTAAATAAGCCAGGATCTTAGTGGATCTCATTGGTGAACAGCCTGTACTGTGTCTATGCCAAACTTAGTGATGTAAAAAACACAACAACTCAAAAACAAACTCATGAGCGAGTGTGCAGGTTTGACACGTTATTGCAGAGAAAAAGCTCCGCGTAACTTTACACCAAAAATGTGTCCAATTTATGTAACTAAAACATAGATGTTAAGGGCAATGATAGGTTAAAAACCTAGCTTGGTAACAAACCTATAGTATTTTATTCACCAATGCTAGACACGCTAACTATAGCAGCATGTTTCAAATGTTTATATTAAGTCTTTTACCTTGAATTTAGCAGAGTAAGGGGTGGTTCTCCCGTAGATGTGAGATCATATTTATTCATGGGTCCCCACTTTCTGCCATTGCACTCAGTTAACTGAATGCTGGCGTTAACCAGAGAGGGAGTGGGGAAGGGGGCGTGTTGAACTAGTCTTCACACCACAAGGGGATACTGTCACTTTCAATCTTTTAATGGTTATGAAGCCGTGGCTTTATTAAACCATGGTATGCCGGTATAGCGGTAACCAGTCTATACCTACATTCAGCACTAATTATGTTCATTTTACTAAAGGAATTCCTCTTGGATCATTACTTATGTAAGAAAAACATGCTAAAATATGTAATTCTACCGACAGATAAAATAAAATCTAAAATCTTAAATCGTATAATATCCTTAGACACTACCAACCACAGACCACAATGCAAGGTGTCGATGGCAGCTTGGGGATGTCAATATCCCTCGCAATGGCAGAGTCATTAATTTTCAAGCACATCTTGTCCTGCTGGTCTTTGAAATGATCAATTACCATCAGCACAACTGCACAGGTTACATCACCTCCATCCAGAGTCTGATTTAGAATACTGCCTGCTCTGCTGCAAGGTTCAGTATGGACAAATTGGAAGTAGCATAGGATTCTTTTGAATTTGTTTGCTGCAGACTCATCAAACTTGTCATCCATCTGAACACCTGCAGTTGACTGAAATGAAGCCTCATTCCAGTTTCCTTGAAGAGTAAAGGCCACTCCACAATATCTTCTGTGTCCTTCACTGCTGACAACACATCTCTTCATTGTGAGGGAAATGGCTCTAAAAGCAATCACTCAATTTTCTTTAAATCCTTGTTTTTGTACATATTCAAAAGCTGTTCTTGTTTTTCCTTCTGCAATTGTCTCATCTCACCAACCAGAAACTCTGGATCTGGGTTAATACAGCCATATGCAGACATAAGCTATTTCAAAAGAGAGTCATAGCTGGTGCCAACAATTTGGCCTTCTATCTCATCTCGAAATGATCTTGGATAGCGAATTACTATCTTCCTTGTTATTTCAGTGATGTTCCTCTTTCCTTGCTTGTTGCACACAATCAGGATTTCAGCCACCACGATCCTTACCTTCTTTCTGCAGTAGATGGCCTCTTTTCCATTTCCAGGAACTTTCTGGTACCTGAGGTAAACTTATTCCAAGGTGTGTCAAAGCAGTAATGCTAGCTATTATCGCCACTTGCTGGTGATGCAGTGGGTAAGGCTTGATCTCTCATGGCTAGGCTCGAACCTGTGCTCCTTGTGCCAGTGTTTTTTGGCATGGAAAACCAACCAACGATGTCACTAATGAATGAGTCTTCGCCAGTGCTGAAATATTCAACCTGACTAGAGGCTATCGAAGAAGAATCCTCCGCAGTGCTCATCTCTTGGAATCTAAATATACACAAATAACAAATGCAAATATGCACTTAATTTAGGTGCAGGCATACCAATGAATATCTGCTTTAAATGAACAAACAAGCCACATAACTAGAACGAATCACACAGAAAAAGATAACACAAATATCATACATGTGGAACTGCACATTGCACATAAAACTGTATTGTTGCTACTCACAGCTATTGTTTTACTTACGTTTAATACAAGCATAGCCTTTCTTACTTCTTCTGGCTTCAGAACTTGTGAATGGTCATCTGCACCCACATACATCAGGTCTAGAGTTGAACTTACTCCAAGGTCACCTCTACCACTCGTTGTATAGCACCCTCTTTGCTGAAAACAGCACTGAGTGATGAAGTTAGGTCACTAACCCATTCATCCATAACTGCAAGAGGAGGGCAAAAGATGAATCATTGTTTCTTGACTATTAGAATGTGAACTACACAGTACACCACAATTACCATATGTTGCCTAATTTTTCCTCAACAACATACAGTTATGGTCAGAACAATTGGGACCCTGTACGAGATGTCATAAACCCATTTTTCCATTTAAATTATAATCTGTCTGCCTCAAGACAACAATCAGCTATTGTATTCGGTATTGTAAATTTTGGCACTGACAAACAGCCTGTGTTTTACACAAACTGGTGATTCATATGGTGGTGATTCATATTGTTCCTAGATTACTGTGTAGAGTGATTAAAAATATATTTCCAGTAATTAACTGATTTTCCATATTTATTGTTTTTTGTCAGCAAAATAGTAAAACACCAGTCAAAATTGGTGAAGCTTTTATCATTGTCGTTTAGGGAGCATTAAAAATATAAACAGTGTTTCTTATGGTTAATCCGATGGAAAAATTGAAGGTTTTGTAAGGGTTTCAAACATGGGGGCTGATAATACAGATCTTTACTGCATTTAGTCAAAAATATACATGGAAATTCAACTAGTACTAAAAGTAATTCAGAGCCTTATAAATGATCAACAACACTGTTTCAGAGAAATGACTGTAAGTACATTCAGACTATACAGATGCAATGGGTAAAAATCAAGGAGGTGTTCAGAATTTACACAATGCATATCACCACCTGTTCATTTTACTTCATGGAGTCTGTACTCTGATAAATACAATGATGTGTGTGGTGTAACCAGAAAGCATACCTCCTTGTCATGTTCAACCAAAATCAGTTCAATCTCACCAAACTTTATCGTGTCATCAGACTCTCGTTTTAGGCAGAGAAAAGAGCCCTCATTGTAAAGAGTGCTCTTAAAATTTAAGTCATTGGATACAAACACATAATCTGGTTCAGGACACATGTATTCTTCAACTGCATTGCGCACAACATCACAGTACAAGTGGGCATGATATGGAGTCGAGTTTTTTTAACTCTGCACTGGTGCAAAAAAGAACTGTAGGTCAGGGTTGTTTGTAAGAGTTGGTGCTGGGTTGCAAGAGACTGGCAGATATTTATAAAGTTGTCTATCCTCCTCACACACCTTTTGAAATAGGAGTGTTTATTTTCAAATCTCATTGTCCATAGCTATATTAAAGGGCCCAGATTCTGGAACAATGATGCATAATGGAGAATAGAGTGATGTTTGAGTTTTAGATGATGTGAGGGAAATAATGCTTTCCTTCTTTCTAGGTATTCAATCACAACAACGTTGAGGTAAGCAACCTTGGCCATGGTAATAGTGGTTGCACACACTAGTTCCACAAGTTCTTTCAAAGTGATCACTTGTTGCCACACTGGGTCAAGAGGATCAACTCTGTCACTAATGATGACAGGAAGGAGTCTGAGGAGACACCAGTTCTCAGCTGCTTGGCCACCTACTGTATTTGCCTTTTCCTTAACCGGAGAAGGAGATGAAAGAGAATCTGAGTCTTTGTAGGAAAATTGTTCAATTCATCTGTTCAGCTGAGAGTATGTGAACCAATGCTTGACCTTTACACAGTATCACAGGTAAATGGCTAAGTCATAAGCTACAACTCCCTCAAACTAGTCATGCCCTATGCATGGAGGCAGCCCTGGCTGGCAAATATAGCAATATTTCAAAGAGTTAAAGACCGAGTCACTTACATATTCCTTTAAAATCATTGATCTCACACTCCTGCAGTAACTGTATGGCCTCTTTACAGGCATCAACTGTACGTACGGGTAACCTCTCCCTCACATTCTCAAGCTGATCTCTTGGTACCTCACAATACCTGCAGAAGTACTTGGACGTGCTGAAATTCTGTGTGTAGCCGCCAATAGAGTGTGACCCCAGATTGTCCCCTACAACCGATAATGTTGTTGCTTGAACCATATGACCAGTAGTGGTCACAAGACCATGTTCTTCAAGCTGTCTCAGGTCTGACATCATTCTAGAAAAAACTGTTCTGGCCAAAATATTTTAAATCTGTCTCTTTGCACAACATTACTAACTGCATATTGTCAATACTGGAGTGATGGAATGACTGAAAGTTTTCAAGTGTGAAGTAAACTCCCACAAGCTTATGCTTTTTCCTAGCAGACCGCAGGGGGTTTACAATCTCAACGCATCCCGATACAATATCAGTTTCTCACTTGCTTGTACAAACAGCTCATTGGATTTGTAGACTGATCCATCAGAAATGTCACTTAAGACACCATCAGAAACTAGCCTATTTTGTGACTTAGCACATTCCCGCCTCACAACAGAATCTTTGAGAATAGATCTCAAAGTGTCAGACAAAGGTATGTATTGAGCATAACAGTCTCTTCTATTTTCATTTTTCCCCAGGTAGATTTTCTCTGGGTGCACATATCCTAAGTTTCTCCAAAAATGCTGCCTTCTGGTGAATTCAGTAGACAATAGAGAGCTACATGGCGCATACAAGTCAGTCTCCTGAATATTCAGAACTTGTGAATCAATCTCTGCATCTGACATGCCAGAATTATCCCCAAGTCTTTCTCTAATTTTGCCGTTTGTATACTGATAGTGTTACTTAAACCATTGAGCTCATCAACAATCAGTTGAATTGTTGACGACGGAATAAGATACTTTTCTTGGAGTTGCCTGTAAAACAGGCACAGATTTATAATGTACAAAAAACTTGATGTCAACAGTTTCTGTAACCTGAGGCTGAGTTTCACTTTTGTCCATTGCACTTTCGGGTTCAGTTTGTGAGGACTCAGGTGGCTCTGAGTATGTGAATCTGGTGTTTACATCAGTCTCATGCCTATGTGTGCACGAAACATGCGAAAAACTATGACTTAACTCAAAATGCCTTGTTACAGTTGTTGAACGGGCAATGTACTAGTTCCCGCTTACTCAAATGGACCTTGAGATGTGCATGAAGATCTCTCAGATCTATGCATTGCTTTTTTACAATTATCACATACAAATGTGCTTGGTATATTATCCAACCGTGAAACAGTGCTGATGTGGGAATGATAAACATGAGCTTTTAAGGCAGTGTAATTTTTGTTTGCAATCTGAAAAGCAACATGGAAAGTTCCTAACTGTCTCCTATCTGTGGAGTATCTGATGATTATCATAGCTTTTGATACTACTCAGAGGCATACCACATGAGCAGCATGTAAACTATGGCATAAGATATGCCATTGTAGTCCTCTAAGAAGCTCTTGTCTACTCTACTCAGTGCATAAAACAAATTCAAAAGAAAACAACTCCTAAGAATACTTTTGAAATGAACTTGAACTTTGGTTATTTTTAAATCTTTGGTAATAACTTCTGCTTTTTTATTAATTAACACACCTTCTCTGTGATTGATATCAGATTTAAACACTTCTAATCCTTCAAGTGGTTTCTGTACAGAGACGATGCAAACAAGCCTCAAGATGGCTGCACGTGTAAGAAATGTGTGCACTTTACTAAAGGCTGTAGTAGACAACCCACTCGGTCATCGAGGGCAAGAAGAGTAACCCATTGTGTAACCGTAGCCTGGGGGAAGCATACAGCAATAAATAAAAATGAAACAAAAAACTTAACACAAGAAAAAACCACTAGTATAAAGTGAAAACATGAAATGAACTATAGTTACAAACACTCTGTTTACAAGCTCAAAATGTTAGCTAAAAGTTAACTGACATTAACTATGTAAAATGACTGCAAATCAGCAGCTTACATTACTAGATCTACTATCAGTAAGGTTACGGTGGTAAATTAAGGTTCTTACCTTGGATGGAAACAGAGTGAATGCAATGTTTTCCGTGGAAAATTCTCTGTACATAGTGACTTCTACCTAACGTTACTGTAGCGCTGATGAATCACGACTCAACCGACTCAAATCTCCTGGATCTGCTGAATCGCGGATCGGTTGAGTAGCAAGTATTTCCGCTTCTTCCACTGATTAGCTCTGTGCTGAACCTCCAGTGGGCTTTTACAAATTGCGTCACTAGGCTTCAACCTCCAACCCCAGCCGTTGGTGGGCTTTTCACATCGCGCCACTGCTCTTCATTTTCAGCAGCTACTCCTCTCATGGATTTGACGGTGAAAAAGTTACGCTGCCCAGACTGTACCAACAGCAAATGCACGTACGGTATGCGCTTCAGTGCTTTTTGATGAAAACTGAAAACGGTAATTTTGTAGAAATTTATTTAACACTATACTTTCGGACAACGTAATGTCATGGCTTCTTGTGACGCTAGAATGAACTTAAGCTGCTAGGGATAAGACCAAATTTGTATTATAGCTACGTAGTTTACACTGCTGCACTAAAATTAATATTGTTAGCAATACGTCCCTTACAGCTAACCTCCCCATAGCTTGAGCACCTGAATTAAATTATTAGTATGCCTGTGTAAGATGTATTTATGTATTTTCATGTCATTTATCACTGTGAGACTGTTATGACGCGCTGCCAGTCGGATGAGCAGGGAGCAGGTGGAATGCAGCGGAGTCGTCAAAAAAGGGTTTATTCTCCGGGAAACGGAGCACAGGATACAAAACGGACAAAGTACAAACTACAAAATGACAGATCTGGGGGAGACTGATTTAGAAGCAGACTAAATATGTAGGACAATCATGCACAGATAGACAACAGCTGGTCTCCATCAGGAGCAGACACGAGGTAACGAGGGGGGCGTGGCACACATGAGGCTCTGACAGGCGGATCATGACAGACACCACCATTAGCCATATTTTGGCGCTGTACCATCCTAGGTTGCACAGAATGGTTCTGTGAATAAATTTACATTCATACATTCTACAAACAACACTGGAATAATGAAATTAAGTAATATAGTGACTAATTGCCATAGGATTATGCTGTTATACATGACATCTCTGAATAAAGCTGTGGATTGAGAGGTTAGACCAATCACCGACTCCTGTGCGCTTTATCTTCATATTTTTTTTTCTGCCAGGTTATCTCATTCTGTTCAGTTGGGACTGTGGAAATTCCTCTAGTATAGACGGACGGTCTCTCTGAACAGCTCGGTCAGTATTAATGATTTTTTTTTGCGTCCTCATTCGATTTTTAAAGTAATTATGGCCACATCAATGTGCATTAACTACCTAGGAAGGCTGTCAATTGCACAAGAATCAAACAGATGCGATGTTTGCCAGTCAAAGACTGGAAAACATTTCAAGCAAAGGGGAAAATGTCATGACACAATCCCTAAAGTCAAACGCATGTAAAATAAGTGGCTTTTTATTGGTGTTATGGGTGTGACAGTCCACTTTGCATGTAATTGCCCAGAAATTTAGGCTAAGTGAACTGTAGTTTGTGAGGGGTAGGCAACATCATTCTCTCGAAGTACTCATGTTGGCCTGACACATGTTTAGTTCTCTCACACACTCTGTTTGTTAGCCAGTGCTCCAACGGTAATCATGTGTGTTTTCTGCTTTTTGCTCAGTATTTATGCATTAAGGTTGTACTCGGTCACGTTTCCCTTCCCCTTTTCTGCAGGCTGTGTTCTGAAAAACAAGTTCTGAAAGTTTTGAGATTACAGGTAGGTACACACACAAACACACAGGGCAAGATTTCCTCGATGAGAAGCATGATGTGTGGCGGGTTTTACCATATGTCAAATGAAATGGATCAAGAATCACCACTTTCAAATTGTGTATTTAAAATAAAAACACCATCAAAGCTGTATTCTGTTATAAGATAACCACATAAAAATGGCATTCAAACTGTGGATACACCTTTTTTTAATATATTATTTGAAAGTGTCGATTTTTTATCCATTTTGTTTTGATCAATTTAGTAAAAACCTGCCACATGCGACAGAGTGTAATTTGCTTTGTTATGAACTAAGTGTTTATCACGTATATACTGTAGGGTCACATGTAACAAACATGCATATATCTTTGTGTGTGACTCTAACTGTTAACTTTATTCCCCTCTCGTCTTTTTGACTGATGTGAAGACTCCATCGTCTTCAACCATTTGACTGACCTCACTAACTGCTCTGAAGTCTGGAGGCTATAGCTGCTGCCTTTGACCTGTAAGTGTGTCTACTTGATTAAAATCTGTGTAGCAGCCTGACTCCATGTGAATTTTAAATTCCCTTCTCCTATTGTAATTACATTTTGTAGATCAAGCACTGGGATAAGTTTCACATGCCAGAAGGGGTAGGCCTTCTAATCCTTTCATTTCTATTAAAGCTATGTACACATACAGAGAGGTACTTTAAAAATATATATGCTTCTGCTCGACTGAATTCTAAAATAATTCTGTTCACAGCTGGAGCCATGCATAACTGTAGAGAAAAAGAAAGTACACATTTTAATTCTAGGGTTTTATGTGTCAGGATATAATAATCATCTGGTCCTTATCAGGTTCTAAAATTGTGTACAAAAAACAACAAATTCCACTGGTGTGAACTTTGAGGTTGAGGTGTGCCACTGCAACATTTTGATTATTTTCTTTTTCAGCCATTCTGTCGTAGATTTGCTGGTGTGCTTGGGATCATTGTCCTGTTGTATGACCAAATTTTGGCGAAGCTATAGCTGTCAGACCAAATAGGTCGCACTCTGGAGTCTTGCCTGGTTGCTACTTACCCTCTTAAATCCAATAGAACCAGCAAAGGTGTACTGAGTTTTTCACACATCTTATCCAATTTGGCTTTTCGTTTAATAGATAATGACATGGTGGAATCTGTTATGTGTTTTTGTACTGTTGAGGTTAACCTTTTATTTATTTATTTATTTATTATTATTATTTTTAAATTAAATTTTAATGTTTTTCTCTTCTTTCTCTGACCCCAGCCCTCCCTGATGCATCAAGTTTCCAGTTGAATACTGGCAGTAGTAAAAAAAAAGCTAGTGCTTTATGGGGTACAATGCACTGTTACCTTTCTCGGTTTCACTGTATGTTTGGTCAGGAGGGCCCAGTCTGACCATTTGCATAGCATAATTCACTAGAAATGGATGCTATCCCTTTTAGGTCCTGAGAGTTATAAGCTATAGCTGGTGGCATCCACTTCCAGTGAATTATGATAAAAATAGATTAACAGTATCAGACTGGGTATTGGAAGCACAGAGAAGAGAAGGGTAGAAGATACATCCTCTTACCTAACTCTGAAGTAGACCAAGAACAAGCTAATTTTACAGAAAATTTATATTTTCCCTTAACGTTTTCAATGATTTGTCAGCATAAATTTAGGGTAAAAATCTTTAAAATAATAATAGTTTACTTGTGTGTAATGCACAGAAATGCTCATGTAATTACGGTCTGATAGTACACATTCAGAGGAAAAATTGGACAATTTCTGCACATCTTTTTTGCACTTAATTTGAATTACAATCTTTTATTTATAATATAAAGTAAAGTTTTGTTTTTACATTACTGTCATTCATTTTACCATTTTATAATATATATTTTTTTTCTTTATTGTAGGTGTTTGATAATATATGTCTAAAAATAATCTGTAAAATAAATGTATTTTGCTGCTGAACCTCTGGTTAGGTTATTTTATTGAAGATGCTAATTTTGAAGAAAAAAAAAACCTGCAAAATAACAGTACTGTCACGCCCACAGGGGCGGGGCCACACCGCAACAGGCAATCGGCACAAATCAGCCAACCTATTTAAACCTGACACAAAGCCCGAAAGGTTGCAAAGTATTGTTGCCATACCTATGACGCATACCAAGCACTTCTCTGTCCTTTGTCTTACCGCCCCGCCCCGCCCTGCCCTGCCCTGACCGCCTCGTCGTCTCCTGTTGTCGTGCCTGCCCAGCTTCCCTGATCACCTCCGCCTGCCCACCCGATCCTGCCTACTCTGCTGCCCTGGTTTTCCTTTGTCCACTCTCCTGTTCCATCAATCCCTTGTCTTGTCTCTTCCTGTAGAACTGACCACCTCGGCTACTGACCTCCCGCAACCAACCTGACTCTCCGTCTGTCTTGCACCTTTGGATTTTTTTGCACCCAGATTCCATTCTAATAAAATGTTCTCCTGCATTATGGGGTATGCTTCATCTCTGATCGCTAGGCACTACAGAATACTTCGCCGGAAGATGGACCCCATGGAGAATCAACGGCTTCAGCAGCAGGTAGACCACCTTACTAACCTGGTCTCCCAACTCATGGAATCCAGAGCTGCCATGACCGCACTTTCTGACTCACCACCCAGGGCATCCGCAACTGTACCTGTCGTGCTACTGGAGAAGTACATCGGTAATCCAGATCATTGCCAGGCGTTCCTGGTGCAGTGTGGGTTGTTTGTGGAAGAACACCCCGATCGCTTCTGGGAGGTTACAGCCCGGATTCGATTCGTCATCTCCCTTCTCACAGGACAGGCATGTGAGTGGGCCACTGCATTTTGGTTAGATGACAGCCCTCTTCTCGATTCTGCATGGGAATTTCAGCAAGCTTCTTGCTGTGGGTCGCAGTTTGGGGGAGTGATTATTCAACCTAAAGCAGGGAACCTGCACTGTTGCAGAATTTGCCCTGGAGTTCCACACGGTAGCGGCAGGACTACGCTGGCCGGAGGAAGTACTTAGAATCTTATACAGTCATGCACTCAACCAGGAAGTGCAAGACGAGCTGACGGCACATGGAGTGACGCTAACCTATGAGAATTTCATCAAGCTTTTGGTAACGATTGACAACAGCATTCGTGAACGCCACCATCTTCGCCCTTGCCTGCCAGCAGCATCAGTCCAACCCGCCAGCGCAGAAGAACCGACAGAGCCCAGGCAGCTCGGACACGCTCCACTCTCCTCCGATGAAAGGCATCGCCGTGCTTCTCAAGGGCTGTGCTTGTATTGTGGAGAAGCTGGACAAGTACTGTGTACATGCCCCATTCGACTGACATGCCAAGCTTCTCATGCCAAGGTTGGCACTTCCACTTTTCTTGGGATCTAACTGGTTGATATTACTGATCTGGTTCTAATTAACAGTCCCAAGGGGGAACACCACATCGAAGTATTAGTTGACTCTGGGGCTGCAGGTAACTTTAGCCTTTCTTTGGTGTTAGAGAACAGCATTCCACTGTAGGTTCTCCCTAACCCCATCACAGTTATAGGGGTGAATAGAGCACCCCTCCCTGGAGGAAAGGTGAGTCATCACACGGGTCCCATTGTGCTCCAAGTAGGGGTGTTGCATCAAGAGACCTTGGACTTCATGGCTCTATCCGAGGCCAAATACCACATCATCCTAGGACTCCCCTGGCTGCAGAGACACAATCCTGCTATAACCTGGAGGACCACCTGGTTAATCCACTGTCTATCCCATGCCAGGCTTCCTCGATAGAAAGTCTCTAACTCGAGGACCTGTCTCATATCCCCAAGGAGTATTCATTTTTTTTTTTTTTTTCTGCGGGGAACTACTTTATTTGGATTTAGTTAATTAATTAATTTATTTGTTTGTTTGTTTGTTTTATATATTTTTATTTACTTCCAAGAGGAGGGGAGGGAGAGAGGGGGGAACAACGGAGAAGAAGGGGGAAAGAGAGAGAAGGAGAGAGGGATAAAAAAGAGAGAGAGAAAAGAGAGAAA
>JAODUD010010043.1:0-13528 GCA_026784285.1 Stomatorhinus walkeri
GCGCTTAACCCCCAGCTCCCTGGGCGCTGCTATATGTGGCTACTCTTCACAATCAGCTTGCTCTCACCTACAGAGAACAAGTTGAGGGAGGCATAAAAGAGAAATTCTCCACAGGGATCAATAAAATATCTATTATTATTATTATTATTACTCCATTACTAATGCACCAAGATGGCATGCATTACTATTGCAACCCTCCTAGTGCTCCCCTACTGGTCTGGCATCCCTGGTTACACACACTTGCACAGAGTTATGTTGTGATGTTATGTTTCTTTTCCCTCTTTTTCATGTCTCCCTCAGGGCTCTGGTAGACATCTTGCGTCACCAGTCTAGTCCAGTACAGCAAGCAGAACGGAACAACAGTGTTGCTCTAGGTCCTGGGGGGAACGAGGGGACCCTGGGACGACCCCCCAAAAACCTGTATACACCTGTACCTCAGGGCAAAGACAACCGAAGTGAGTGACAGTTCAGCATGGTGGGCATAATGGAACGTTGGATGATCACATATGTATCTCAAAGAGAGAGATTAAAAGCAGGTTAATGTAAAAGGAGGAAAGAGGGCAGGACAAAGGAGCTAAACATGTTTATACCATATATACCATTACAGAGCTTCATGTACTCCAGGAAGCTAATACTCAGGCACCCCCAAACACTCACAGGAGATGACAGCACATGACAGCTATGCTCTGTCTTGCAGTTTTGCACCACAATTTCATCCACCTGTCTGGTTCCAGTCCCAAACACAATGCTACAATCGGTAAGGCCATCCATGCAGATAGTATGCCTGTAGAATTGAATTTGTTTGTCTTTGCGCTGAAATGGTTGGCAGTGTGCGTGTGGTGCAATTGTCTATGACACAGGTCCTAAGTATCAAAATATGTTGCGCTTCTGCGTGGCGTTTTAACCAAATTTAATACAGTTTCTGTAGCATTATACATAGTTTATATAATACATAAGCTACTTATTATATCAGGTTTGCTTTCAGTTTAAGTGGATTTTATGTGCTGATCAAATGCATGTCAGACTAAAAATGACATTGTTTATACTGTACTACTTTTACAGACACTATCCAAAGTATTTGTACTGTATTGTAATACTTCCATTAACCTGTAATTTATTAATTTATCTGTTTTTTTGCAAAAGTAGCACAGTGTTTATTATTCAAATTGGAGGAGGATAATATTTGCAAAACGTCATTAATCACTTTATACCTTACAAGCTTTGCAAACTGGGTAAAAGATAAATCTATTGCTTCTGTTCAGAGAAGTGGTAAACATTACTAGAGATTACAAATCTAGAGATACAATTCACCTAAATTACAATACTAAAACAAAGTGAAGAAAGAACTATCCTGGAAGCATGTGTGCAAGAAGAAAGAACTTTATAATTAATATGAATTTAAAATTGATTTTGACTGAACTTTTTTTAAAATCACATTTTTCACATCATTTCAATAATAGCTATGGCTACAGACTCTGCTGTACCTTTCACTTCTACTTTCCCTTTATAGACATAAACAATTTTGTGACTCAGTTCAGGTTGACTACCACGTCAAACTAATAACAAACAAATTTAATTCTGAAAACTTTGTTCACAAATGAATGCTGGACATCTATTTTTGGGCCACACTATAGTGTGACAAGTCTTTGTCCTAAATGTGATTCAAATCAAACAGTCTTTTTCTTTTGGATTGGTTATGGTCTAGTTTTTAATCCTAATTTCATATGACAGCTAATCATATGGCACAGACTCTTGGCAATTCATACTGCAAGGAATTAGAATTATTCAATTAATATGACTATTCTAGGTATTGCTTTTGTATGGTCTTGGGCTTCGTCCTCTGTTTGAGTCCTGCAGAATGTGGGATAACATGTAGGACCACTCTGGAAAAGATGGTCATTGCTCAGGAGTAGTTTTTACTTAAGCATAAAACTTTGAAACTGTAAAACATGTTTACCGGCTTACTGACACAGGCATTGATTCATGAAGGAAGGTTTTCAATTCATGAATTTAGCTGAAAGAACTTAAGTCAGACCCAGGTATCATCATGACAGATGCCAGTTCTGCAGGATTGGTTGTTAGTAAAGGTTAAAGTAGTGGCTTTCTGATTCACTGATATTTATTTGGGGCTGATTTGACCTTGACAATCCTTACTTTTCAGGCAATGGTTTATTTGCTTGAAAAGCTCACCTGCATGTCTCATTGCATCACAGATAACTGTAACCTCGAGGAGTATCTGTAATGCAAAGTTCAACTGCTAGATATTTATTGCACTTCAGTCAGGTTTAACAAAGTGGTCAGAAATTACTTCCCATCATTTCATGAGTAAAAATAGTAAATCTTAGATAGTATTCTCATGAGAGGTGGACAGAGTACGGCACTGAAAATCTTGATTGTATCAGCTATTGTTAGCTGTAAACCTTTTTTAGAGCCTTGGACACTATAAAACATTGCATCCAATTACTTTTATAATAACTTGTGTTTGAGATTATTTTTAGCAAAGGTTGATTAAAGATAGTATATAAAGCATTCAAAACAAGTTTGTATATTTAATGTGAACTTTCCATTTTTGCATTTATTAACTTCCAATTAGGTCACATTTTATATAATTTTATTGTCCTGCTTTCCTACATCGTTAACATGCCAACTGCCATAATCCGAGTGCCATAATATCATGCTTACTAAAAGAAAGTTATGAAGATGTGATGAGATTTTCTTATTAAAAACGTCACATGGTTTTAGATAGACAGAAAAAAATCTGGAAAGCGATCGGTAAAATTTTTTGTTCAGAAAGGAAAATGGACATCAGAACTATTATACACCAAACTCTGTATTTTATTTCCAGACTATTTATCAGCCTGATAGGAGGCTGCACATAAACACCTCTGGATCATTCAATGACATAATGGGTGGTAACTCAGACATTTCACCAGGATACATTCTTTATAGACCACAGACTTTCTGTGGACCATGTTCATATTTTGACTTTGGGTTACATTCAGATTATTAAATAGTTTTTTCCTGTTTTCGCAGAGCGCCCACCGCATATGAACAACACCACGCTTACCTCCACTGGAACACTGCTCTCCAGCAAACACAGCAATGCCTCTGCCCCCCACCCATCTCTCTCGCACTCTTTTCACAACTTGGCCCAGCTGCCCCCATCCTATGAGACAAGCACCAAGTCTGAGATGAATAGGTACAGCTCGCTGAAGAGGCTGGGTAAGTGATCCTGGAAAATGGATTGGGGCTCCAGGAGATATTTCAGTTAATTTGGGAAATATATACAACTTCCTGGTAAGAGTTGTAGTGTTGTACACATAAATATGTCAGAACCGGATGCAGATGATGTCCTACTTCTGGAAAATGTTTCTCACCTTGAATTGCTTCTCTTTTTCCAAAATGAAAACAGAAAAGGATCTGGATGACTACTCTGGATATTATACCACCAAACGGCGGCCAAACAATGCTCCTCCTTCCTTTCACTCATCTCAGCACCACCTCCACTGGGGTGGGGACTATACACTGGGGGCCAGGGGCACGCTCCCGCTGCACACGTCACGCCCAAGAATTCACGTGCCACCGGGGCCTCCAACTCCAACCCCAAACCCTTATCCTTTACAGCCACCTCAGTCACAGTACAACCCCAACTTTGACACACTGTCCAAACCTCCGCGAAGAGTGATGTCTCAGGACCAACTGCTTAATCTGGGAGATGGCAATACTACATTGTCCAGACTAACTAAAAACCAACAGCACCAGTATTATAAAGCTGTGGCAGCAGCAAAAAGCTCGAACTCACAAACCCTCCGGAAGTCACACGAAAGGCTCCTTGTGTCCCCGGATCAGTTGGGGGAAAGAGTTAGTGGAGGGGTGGGTACTGGAGAGTTTGGGGGGATGGTCCCCACGCTGCCACGGCTTACCCCCAGCCAGAAAGCGCAGTCCCAACAAAATGTTTGTGCTACCCCCTCGCTTGACCGACATCACATGATCAAAATGAACTCCCACCCCACCTCCGGCAGGGAGCAGGAGCGCAGCACACCAATGCCTACCCACACGGGAGGGGCCGTGGGCTGGGGGGAGCTACCTGGGGGGGGCACAGGAACACTAGGGGGTCACAATGCCAGAAGATTAGCTTTTGCAGCTAAGAGGCAGAACACCATCGAGCAGTTACACTTTATTCCTGGTGGGGGGGGTGTGGGTGTAGCGGCAGCTGGGAATCAGGGCTTGAGGACAGGGAGCAAGAATGAAGTGACAGTGTAGGTGAAAAGGCGACGAGGAGCAGGACAGGCTGGGGACAGACTTCGGTGATCGTATGAGGAGGGAGCAGCTGATGGACAGGAAATGGGAACAGGAAGGCTGGCAGCTAAGTGCAACATATAGGGTTTTAAGGATGGCTATTTTAAAGGCAGGAAGTGTTATAAAAAAATACTTTTTCAAACTCTTGAAATGTCAGGTCAATTTTTAAATCAAGGTCTCCTGCAACTGAACGTCAAAACAGCAAAGACAAAGATAAAGACAATAAATAAATAGGAAGTTACCTGGGAACAGGAGAGGCAGTGATTTGAACTTCAATACAATTTACAGTGATCATTTTCAGAAAAACAAAAAACAAACAAAAAAAAAATCAGCCATATTTTGAAGGAAAGAGAGTGGGTACAGATTAGCCTTTACAAAAGTGGGCAAGTAGATTTGCTCTGTTAAGTCTCCATGCATTCGCTTCTGCTATGGCTGTGTGTGTTGGTCCATAACACACATAGGGGGCGCACACTGCTTCCCCTGTGAAGTCACGTTTTCCTGTGATGGAATGACTGGACAAAAGAGGAACATATTTATGTCATAATGCTATAATGGTTATTAAAGGCTGGGTTTACTGGATTGTATGTTTGCAATGACAGTAAAATATATCTATCTGCTTGTTCAAACAGAGTGACTAATAAGAATACATTTCCTTGATTTTCTCTCAAATTTGGCCATTTTGAAGTGAAGCACTTCATTATTCTCTTGACACACTCCCTGGCATGCCCACCAGTACATGGGCTATTTATCAGTGTAATGGAGCCACTTACACACTGGTCAACCATTACAAACCTAAGCAACTTTCACAAAAGAAGAGTGATTTTAAAGGCTACTTAGCCACCACTAACAGCTAGCAAACAAAATAGTTCTGGCATGAGCAAGAAGACTGAGTAATGGGACTTAAGCATTGCTCACAACTTTACTGTCCATGGCACTGCTGAGTCTTATATTCTGGGTAAAAAAAACAATCAGTATTTGGTTCCACCTATTATAATCTGTAAACGATCTTTGGTGCTCGGAAGAATAGACTGCAGTGGCAGGTAGGGAATGCTTACAACCATTTGCATAATGGTGAGAGGTAATTCCTCCATGTCATTATCAGGAAGTGCGTCAAATGTAGCGTGCTGTTTTGTCCAGTCATATTTGCCACGGCTGCAATAAGTAAACTGTAATCATGGAGAAGCAGGAGATTCAGCTTATCACTACTGACCATGAATCAATGTGAAATGAAAGCTCTCCTGACAATCAGCACTTGAGAAAAAAAAATCATTTGACAAATATTTTTTTGGTGTTGTGTAATAAAGGCACATTGATTCGTTTGTGTCAGTTTTCAGCAATATTTGTATTGTATGTATGTGATACTAACAAGTCAGCCTCACAAGTTGTGTTGGGCTGCATGTCATTTAGTTCTGATTACATTTTGAGCAAAATGGTCAGAACTATTATCTGCATTTATGAGTTTTATGAACTGCCGTTGTTAGCTCTAACTCATTTCATTCATTTAATATATTTGAAAAAATATTATGGACAATTACATTAAGGGCTATTTTAAAAATTGTTTCTGTATCAAAAATCTGTATTCTAATCTGTATTCTATTTAAAGCTTAGAATAATTTTGAATCAATGTGCAATGTTTAGCATATAAAAGACAGTAATGAATCTAGGTGTAAAAATTAGAAAATATATGAAACACAAGGCTTCTACTATCTAGTGTGACGTGCTGCAGAAAACCTGTAGCATGGCACAAATCCAATGACATTTACAAAACCAATGTCAGCATGGTATGTTTTGTGAATTATATTCTGATAAATAGCTAAATCATTTGAAAGTATTTAATTTTATGGTATGAGGCCATGTATTAATTAAATCTATCTAGCTGTTGATTTGATTGAATACTTTCCTCACATCTCATTTGTGATTGGCTGAAGGGGATGAAATTGCAGACATTAGCAGTGTTTGTAAGTTGTTCCTCTTTTCTACATTTGAAGGAACGTAACTATTCAACATAATATGAACTGAGTGTTCAGTCAGACAATGTTTATTCACTCTGTGGTACATCTGTCATTATAGTATTTGATTAATACTGTCATACTTCTTGATTGCTGATTGTTATTATTGTTCTTTGCATTTTCATTTGTGGGTTTTTAATGTGTCTGCACTTTTGAATTTTGAATTTAAAATCATTATGTTACTGGAAGCAATGCACAAACAGAAAGAAAGAGCAAGAAAAGAATATGGATATTACACTGAAGGATAAGGTCATGAAGCTAACATGTTTAATTGTGTGTGTGCACGTGAGAGAGAGGGAGAATGAGATACAATCAAAACCACTTCAGTATTTTTTTTAATTATCAGTTATTTTTTTAATTATTGCAAATACATTCAGATATGGTTTTAATCATCTTATAATGTTACTTAAAGTTGACTAGATTCCAAGATGTTTTCACTCTATTTAAACTTTGAGGAAATGGTTTGTAATAGTGCTTTGTAATTTAGTTAAACTGTAGCTGTGCTGTGCACTTGTAAATGTACTATTTGAAAAATGTGTGAGTGCGTTAGCGTGTGTGTGAGCGCATGTGTTTGTGGATAGAGCTGGAAGGGGGGGGCAGGAGGATCTGTCAAGTGATTCATTTTCTAGAGAAGAGTATTTGCTGTTGGTTTTATTCCTAGCTTTAGGGAAACACAACGGGAGACAGTACAGTAATTGATTTACCAACAGGCAACCCAACATTCTTGTCCAGAAGATTAAGTGAAAATCCTTATTTTCCATGCATGCAACTCTTCCTTGATTACTATGAGAAGATCTCACATTTGTGAAAAAAATTAAGTTAATAAAAAAAGTACAACTCAAGTCATGTTTTTTTAATGAAGCGAGCACTTTAAAATGATAGATTGCATCAATACTACAGTAATTATAGGGAAACCTATACTTAACCTATTCTTAAGAATTTAACATATGTACTTAATTATGAAGAGGGAAAGAATGAATGCAAAAAACAAAAGAGAAAAAGAACCAAAATAGAGATACTTTTATTCATTCCCATGGGGGAATTCTCTTTTTGGCTACCCCATTTCGCTCTCCATGAGACACAAAGACTAGTAAGAGCAAGCTTGGGCATCACAGCACAGGGTCAGTCTGTGTATCACCCCTTGAGCAATTGGGGGTTAAGGGCCTTGCTCAGGGGCCCAGATGTGGTATTAATCTGCCGGTCCTATGATTAGAACTGGTGACCTTATGATCATGGGCACATAACATGCTAAGCCACAGACTACCCATGAAAGGGAGAAAAATGCCTCTGGGGGTTCAAGGTCAGCTGGCTAATAACCACCTGGGCATGCAAACATTATAGAAACCAGTGAAAATGAAGCTATTTTACTAAAAGCAAGAAGCAAATTGTTATCACAGTCAAAGATAATCAGTAAGCTAGTTCTGCCAATAAGATATACTGAAGAAACCTACATTTTCAAGGGTCTAAAGCACATAGTGCTATGGACCATTATTGTTTTTCTTAGGATAATAATAATAATAATAATAATAATAATAATAATAATAATAATAATAAAACCAAATCTCACATATACGGCCTTCTCAAAAGTGAAGTTCCACATAACGCTGAACACTCCAATGACAAAGAAATAACCAGTTCATTACAAGAACACCTACAACTTCCTGTATTCCCCTTTATATTTCTTCCAGTGTTGTAATACTCCGACTTTCATTGGTTAGCCCTAGGAACATACATAAGAAGGTAGCCATGAAACACTCTATAATGGATCAACAAAGTCCTTTTTAACATACACAGGCTGTACATTTAGAAAAGCCAAGTTTTATGTGCTGATGGAAATTCATAATTTTTCATGGGCATATTGGTAGTTTGACTGCCTATTTAGAGCAGAGCCCACTCATCTCATTAGTCTCAGCAGTTTGAAGAAATCTTGTTCAGGGGAAATTTTCATCCAAAGGAGCTTTATTTTCCATCTGCATAAATGGTTTTTTTTATGTATAGGATATGTCTTAGATGCACCTTGGATAGTTTTCCAAAAACTGTGTAGTTCATTGGGTTATTAACAGTAGACTTTACCTGTTGCGAAAATTGTCCGACTTGTGTCAGCTGATGCATTTAAAATGTGAAAGCAATACCTGTATTTTGCATCGCTGTTTAATTCCAATGTTAAAGGGTACAGTCCAGAAAATATGGATGCTTCCTCTGTAACGTTAGAATGAAACTGAGCAAAGTAAATCTAACCTACCTACCAATATATTAAAATTTTTATAGTCCCCTTAGACGTCACACTTAATTTAGTTACATCTGCTTAGGCACAAGCTAATCAAAAAGACCATCTATAACCCTCTTGGATTTCTGGTCGTCTCTCTCACTCAATGGATATGCTGCTGTCGGACAGGTAAGTCAAATCGGACTTTGTGCGAGTCCCGTGAATGGCAATGCAGTGACGCCAATCGGGTAACTTTTTCAGTCATTTACATATTTTCCAGTTAAAAACTTCTCCCTTAGACAAGGGCGATAAATGTTGAAATGATAAATTATTGGTAAAATATAAAAAATAAAGCGAATACATGCCAAAATACTGTCAAACTAAAATAAAAAGAAATAACTCATCAGTAAACGAATGTTTAACTTGATAATTAATAATATATTCCAAGACCAATTTCATGTTGCATATTGTACCGGAAGTAAATAAACGAGTACTGTGGTGTTTCATTGGTGATGGCTCACGGCTGGCCGCTGGAAATTTCATACAATCCCCAGTGAACATTACACTATTATGTCGACAATCGTTGCATATTAATATAACCAAGGACTCGTGAGGAATACAATTTGGAAAGTAGCCGGGGCAACGTTCAGCTTTAATATCCATAAAAAGACACAGAAACGTTTACACGAGATGAAGACGCGTATTTCTTAGTTTATTACTCATAAAATGTTTATAACGTAATTTACTGTCGTATGTTAAGTCATCAAAGACAAATTTATCATTCTCGGGTAACATTACCCAGGTCACCGGCCCACACGACCCTGACCTACAGAAGGTTTTCGGAGGTGGGGGAAGGTACTATAATGTTTGACACCTTACACACAGTTACCACTCATTGGATAGTTTAAGTATGTTACTCGACAGATGATTATTTGCCATGTTACAATTCAGGTATAAATTATCCTGCATAACAATAAGGATATTATAACAGAACCATTTACATGACCATCATTGTCAGCACGTTTCTAGCAATAACGCAAGACATACAGCCACACATACAGGGAATACGGTAATTATGCTATTTCCGGCTGGAAACGTGCCTCTTCAAGGGCATCCGCCATTTTGAGGGGCAGCGTCAAAGGATTGCGGGTCTGATGGGGAGTTTGAATGTAATAAAATGGCCTCAAAAGTCCCTGAAACGTAGTCATTTTATCTAGATATGTTGTTCCTCTACGAATGCACAATAATAGTTGTCCACGTAATATATTTAATCTGGCTAACGTAGAAGAAAAACTCTAAAAATTAAAAACAATTGTCTAGAATTCACTCCTGTTTAACGATGACATTTGTAAATAAGACCGGAAAACAAAATGCAATATAAATAGAAAATACATCTACAAACAGTGCAGTATGACAGGAATTTCAACAAACTGTGATCAAACTGCATGGCGAGCAAAATGAATCAATAGCGAAACATACGAGGTTTCTGTATGGACAGCTGTAAAAACGAATTGGTGCCTTATTTTTAGGATATGAGCTTTTTCACTAGAAGTAGCAATAAAGATGAATTATTCCTCATACAAAACTGTCATCTTATATCTTTATATTCTTTAATTACTTGAGTCTTGCAAAAGTAAAGTTGAATTTTGTGTTTTATAAATCCGTCCAGTAGTTTACCCATTCCGTAGAGAAGCTTGTTGAACGCCATGACTTGAGGGAACTAGAATAGCACCCGGAACTATTCTACTGACGGGAAACACGACCATAGGAACACATGAACCTGTACCATACGGAAGTATTCTAATGTCCGGAAATAGCTGAAGGGATGCGAATACATAAATGCATACAGAGGTTTAGAGACTCTTCAGATCCAAATGTTTGGCAAAGTATTTATCCCTCATAGAATGAAAAACACCATCGTATAACTTGAGAGAGAAAAGGAAAATAAGGAAATTATTGAATGCGCGGCATTTTGCTTATTTGCGCGGACGAACGGGCCTGCTAGCCGATTTGCTATCCTAACGGAAATTGCGTTTTGTTAACGGCTTGAAAATAGTACAGGAGAGGCTGCTGAAAGAGGGTCTTGGTTTTGGAACTACTTTTCACTTAATGTGAAACACGGAGCTGGGGAATTTTCTGCTTCCCCATGCTCTGAATTATTATTTTTAAAGTGTTATTCTTGTTTTTTTTCTTCTAACGGGATTTGAGCACTAAACGCACATGATTAGATGTTTGTCCAGCTAACGTGCCACGTATTTTGACAAGCTTGGTTGGCAGTTGTATTTTTTTTCTTCCAGGTAGCTTGTGACTGACTTTACTGGGTAATTTTCTTTTAAGTCAGTATATGATTTTTTATATTAATAGAACGTATGATAAGTACTGAGTTATCTGTATATGTTACGCACTTTGTATACGTAGTTCAGCGAGCAGCAAGCTACAGAGAGATGTGAATGCAAATAGTCTCTCCCTCCCTTTCCCTTCTCCCCGTTTATCGCACTGCACAAAAAGTACAGCACAGAATTGTTGAAAAGCACGTGATATGAAGGTGAGTAATCTTTTTTTCAATATGCCAAGTTTTGTCCTTGTAAAAATCGTCAAGTCTCACATAGGATGTTGGCGTTAAGTTCTAGTTGGTATTCTTTTCTTACTAGTCATTTTAATATACTGGTGAAATTTGATCAGCACAGAGCAGACAATGCAACGGTTAAGTCTGATTTGTTAACTTTGGGAAAAAAAGTGAGATCTTGTACATGCATGCATGCTGCTATTCTAGTAACCGTACCTGGTTATGAAATGTACCGTTTGAAATATCTCATTGGAATTCAAAACTACAACGTATAACCATTGCCATTCCTACTTTCTCATTATTTACAATTGCATCCAGACGTCAAATCAAAATACCCGCTGTACTAATTCAGTTTGCCGCCATGAAAATTAAGATTCTCGAAAGTAAAAATAATCGACTGACCTTTTCCATGGGAATTTGAATTAAACGTTAAATGGAATGCATTTCAAAAACACCAGGGTGTTTTAAAATCATGGTTATAAGTAGCTGGTATTTTTTGGTGAAATACCTGAAAAGTTTATTTTGAATAAAGGACTCGGTTGGTTAGGAAATTGGAAAAGTACTACAATTACAATTTTTCCAATGAAAGTAATTACATTCAGTTGTCTCCGACGTGAGTTTGATAGTATTTTCCCAAAAACGAATAAGTATTTTAAGGCGTCCTTAATGCTGGAGTATGTCTGTTGTGGAAATTGCTGACAAGAAATTGAATCTCCAGATACTTTGCGATTCTAGTTTCTCTAAGATGTTCTCTAAGAACATTTCTTGTGTATTCCTGTGGCATCGAAGTATCCCACTTACAGCACATTCTTTTTCCATTGACCAAACTCGATTTTTAAAAAATTCCAGTAATATAGTCAGACAAAACTTAGTTATTAAATGTTTAGTAATCATGTTGAATTTGTTTTAAAACAGTGATCTTGAGCTCTGAAACGCGGAGCCACACTTTTATCTGTTGATGAGCACTCAGTTTCTAACAAAAACTAAATGGTGAAATTATATTTGAATGTAATAATCTTAGTTTACATAGCAACCAGTAATCTATGACATTAGTGTTTTTATGCTTTTGTGAAAATATTTTAAGTCTTATTGTTTTAGCAATTAAATGCATATAGTGTTCTATCGCATCAACTAACAGTATCTTGATATCAAGTTGCAAAACCTAATGTAAAGAACCCATATAGTTTTTATGTGAGTCTATATGAAATCACTAAGGCCAGGTTCATACTTCCTATCAATGCAGTGCCGTGGTGCTCATGTTGTAGTGCTGGACCACTCACAATTGTGAATTTTCATACTTCTTGCACCAGGAAGTTGTGTACTTTTGCTGTATGCCATTTTAACTTGGAAGTCAGAATTTCCATGTTCCCAGTTGAAAATTTCAACTGAAATGCCCCTCTGTATTTGGAGTTCCGATTTGGAAAGTTAGGGGAACCTCTACAACCATGACCTCAGAATTCAAGATGGCCGCACATTTCATCAACAAAAGTGAAAGCTGTAGTTATATATTCTTTATTACCACTTGTCTTAAATGTGTCTAAGTTGGTCGTACACACAGTACTATCCATCCGTTATTTGTGGGCATGTTGCTGTAGTATTTGTATCTGCAAAATACCATGTAATGCTGTGTTATCAACTGGTATAGCTAACAGTGGCTAAGAAAAACCTGGCTAGAACTGGTATTGCTAAAGGACTTATAGACTTGTTATGGAATATGGTAAACTCGGGTGTGACGTCATTCCTTGCTCTGACTTCCAAAGTAAATGAAACGCAGTATTTGAAGCCACACCTGGATTAGTACTGTCGGGCAAATCTGCTGTTAAATCACGTCTATGAAGTGAAGTATGGGAGTTGTATTAAAAATAGGAATCTTGCTAATTGTATATCATGTTCTTACAGTACACAAGGAATGGTTATTGTTGTCTAAACATTTCCGTAAACAAATGATCTGAAAATAAAATGAGAAAACTAAATGAAAACTGTAAATATTGTTCATAGAGGTGCACCAATTCTGCTTATTGAGTGCTGATCTGATTCCGATACCTGAACAATAGTATTTGATGTCCTTGTACTGCAGAAGGTATGCACATGACATCACAGCTGGCAGAAAACACTGCACTGGTAAAAAACTGAGTGGCAGAGTTAGTGTTCAGTTTGAATGCAGAGTCGTCCAAAAAAGTCCACGATACAGTCGTGTTTTTGTGCTTATTAAATTTAAGTGTTTCCAAAGATTAATCCCACAACAGTAATAAAATAGAAGTCTTGCTTTAACATAAATATTAAAAGAATAAATCGCTTTAATCGCTATTACAGTTGAGTATGGGTATGCAGTCTTATTTAGAAATCATACAAAACGAGATGCATATAATGTTTAATCATTCGTTTTGTATTTGTCCAAGTAACAAAGCAAAGGAAAGATAAGCTGCTTCAGTCGAAAACTGCATTTTA
>JAODUD010010044.1:0-13504 GCA_026784285.1 Stomatorhinus walkeri
GAGCTACCGGGGGAGAAGAGCCTTGGTGAGAGAGGTAAAGAACCCAAAGATCACTTTGGCTGAGCTCCAGAGATGCAGTCAGGAGATGGGAGAGAGCTGTAGAAAGTCAACCATCACTGCAGCCCTCCACCGGTCAGGGCTTTATGGCAGGGTGGCCTGTCGGAAGCCTCTCCTTTGTGCAAGACACACGACAGCCCGCATGGAGTTCGCTAAAAGACACCTGAAGGACTCTGACATGGTGAGAAATAAGATTCTCTGGTCTGATGAGACCAAGAGAACTTTTTGGCCTTAATTCTAAGTGGTATGTGTAGAGGCACTGCTCATCACTTGTCCAATGCAGTCCCCACAGTGAAGCATGGCGGTGGCAGCATCATGTTGTGGGGGTGTTTTTCAGCTGCAGGGATAGGACGACTGCTTGCAATCAAGGGAAAGATGAATGTAGCCAAGTACAGGGATATCCTGGACACAAACCTTCTCCAGAGTGCTAAGCACCTCAGACTGGGCTGAAGGTTTACCTTCCAACAAGACAATGACCCTAAGCACTCAGCTAAAATAACGAAGGAGTGGCTTCACAACAACTCTGTAACTGTTCTTGAATGGCCCAGCCAGAGCTCTGACTTAATCCCAGTTGAGCATCTCTGGAGAGACCTAAAAATGGCTGTCCACCAACGTTTACCATCCAACCTGACAGAACTGGAGAGGGTCTGCAAGGAGGAATGGCAGAGGATCCCCAAATCCAGGTGTGAAAAACTTGTTACATCTTTCCCAAGAAGACTCATGGCTGTATTAGCTCAAAAGGGTGCTTCTACTAAATACTGAGCAAAGGTTCTGAATACTTATGACCATGTGATATTTCGGTTTTTCTATTTTAATAAATCTGCAACCATTTCAAAAATTATTTTTGTCTGTCAATATGGGGTGCTGTGTGTACATTAATGAGGAAAAAAATAATTGAAATGATTTTAGCAAATGGCTGCAATATAACAGAGTGAAAAATTGAAGGGGGTCTGAATACTTTCCATACCCACTGTAGCTGTTCACGTCTCATAGAAAACTCAGGGAAATTGGGATTCCCATGGGCTGGCCATCAATGTACATTTATGTCCTAAACCTTTGACAGTAATGAGTAATTCAGTGTTTCAATATGTATCATAGCATTTGTTACTGGCAGATGGTCCACTAGTGCTCTATGACATACTTCTGCTGGATCCTGATATGAGGGTTTTATTTCCTCAGTTGTTGACAGTGGAAGGCGTGACAAACCATCAGCATTACAATGATGCTTAGTCCCCTTGAACTCGATGTCATAAGAATGGGCTTCTAAGAAGTGCCCAACGTTGTAATCGGGTGGCTGATATGATAGGAATTCCTTTCTGAGGATTGAAAATAGATACAAGGGGCTGGTGGTTTGTCACTAAAGTAACGCTTACCTTAAAATCTCCACAAATGCTCACACTTCCACTTTTGCCTTTCTTAATCACTGGGACAATGGGGCTAGCCCAGTCACTCCAGTCAATTTTCAAGAGAATGCCAGATGTCTCTAAGCTCTGCAGTTCAGCATCTGTCTTTGGATGCAGTGTATACGGCACTGGGTGTGCTTTGTGGAATTTAGGTATTGCCTTTTCATCCAATTCAATTTTAGCCTTAATGTGATTAAGTTTACCAATGCCTTTCTCAAACAGCTGTGCATTAGCCTGTAAAACCTGTGACAATCTTTGATCAGAGCTGATACTGGAGCTCTTGAGGCCAGCTTCTATGTTGAGTGCTTTACCTGCATGCCAATCAAGCTGAATTATTCTTAACCATTCACGTCCAAGAAGAGCTGGCCCAGGCGTTTTCAGCACATAGAGCTTTAACTGGTGTGTTTTGTCACCATAGGTCACATTTACCTTAAATTTACCTTTAGGTGATCCCTTCTCACTGGTGTATGTTTTCATCATCACAGGTCTTTTCTAAGGGTGTCTTGGAAAACAGTCTGTTGTAGTCGACTTTGGAAATTACAGACAAAGCTGAACCTGTATCCAGCTCCATTTTCAATTTTACACCAGACACCTCTATTGTTATCCATATTATTTTCTGGTCCGTTTCCGTCATGTTATGCAACTCTAAACATACTAGGTCATCTTTATCAGTATTTGTGGTGTCTGAATTTTCACATTCAGCCACCTTGTGCATTTGTTTCTCTTTGTGCTTAAGATGTTTGTTTTTGTCACGTATCTCTTTCTGTATGTGCTTTTTCTCTGTTCTGCACTTTCTATGTGGCCTTGCTTGTTACACTTTCTGCAGGTCTTTACTTTAAACCAACAGTCATTTGCATCATGAGATGATTTACCACATCAGTGGCATTTCTTCTTTTTCCCATTATTTTAGGACATTTTATGCATCTCGTAGTCTGTACTTTTCTTCTGTAGCTCTATAGCACCCTTAGCTGCAGTTTCCATTGAGATAGCTATTGCTAATGCTTTGTCTAAATCCAATTCTTTGTCAGACAGTAATCGTTTTTGTGTGCTTGAACAATATATACCACATACTAGTTTGTCCCATAATGCATCAGCAAGTCCATCTTTGAATACTGAGAGAATCTGTGTAACTTAGCCATATATTCATATATGCTTTCTTCTTTTGACTGATTCCTCTTATGAAATCTGAATCTTTCTGCTATCACTAGAGACAAAGGGCTCAAGTGGTTTTTTAATGTCCTCAAATGTGGACGGTTTGTCTGGGCTCATGATATTACGAAGTAGTTGGTATGTTTTTGCTCCCATCAGACTGAGGAGGACAGAAACTTTTTTTTCTTCCTCCACATCATTAGCTTCTCAGTAGAGCTCAAGTCTTTCAATATAAGATTCCCGGTCTTTCTTTTAGCTGCCGTCTATGCGTAGTTTAACTGTGTGCTATGCACGGATACTTGCGCGTCCTTTGCTAGTTTCCGCTTTCCCTCTAGTAATGCCGGTATTGTTTTTCTTTTCTCTCCTTCACTCCAGTTAACGACCCGTTCTGTATCGTTTTACGTTCAAATTACTCTTCGCCAATTTGTTGTGTATTTACATGGCATTATATTTATATTAAGAAAAGATGCACACACTTGCGGCAGGTGAACTCGTGAACTATTTACTTGTTACTACTTAATCACCAATAAGGATAAACCAATGACTACTGGAGTGAATCCACTTAAAAAAACAGGTCCATATACTACAGATAGTTCGTAAGATTTTGGAAAAATGTCTGACCACGCATTTTTCATGCTGTAACATACAACGTCACAGCCACGCTGGTTAGCTGGTGTCGCATATGCATACGCAGATCGGACAGCCACAGCCAGGCAGGCAGTATACAGATCAAATATTTATATCAAAGGTATCCAAACAGCAAATATAACCCATAAAATTAGTCTTTCTGTGGATGATGTATTACTTTTTCTTCAAAATACACAGGGTTTCCTCACAGAGACGATTAGACTCATAGATAAGTTCTCCTCCATATCAGATTACTCTATTAATTGGAACAAGTCAATTATTCTTCCAATATCTTGTGACTTCCAGTCCAATCCAACTATCCCACTTCAATCTGGGAACATATCTGGGTATTAACATTTCTGCCAAGCTGTCAGATCTGACGCGATTAAATCACAGTCCTCTGCTGGAAAAGATAGAAGATGACCTTGCATGATGGAATAATATACCCACATCACTTCTGGGAAGAGTAGCAACAATCAAAATGATGATCTTACTGCAACCCTGGTTTCTGGATGCGTGGGTAGAGTGTACCAGTCTCTCCCTCGGGCTGTGGGTAGTAAGCGGGCTACAGTTCTTTCACGATCGTTTATTCAATCGCCAACATGGCCAACAACTTTTTCCAACATTTGTTTTAAATCACGGTACTAGGACAGGTGAGTTTGGAGCGGCCACACTCTTTACTCTTGAATTTAATGTAAAATAAAGTTGTCCTCCGAAGAGGTGGGGTGGTGGTGGGCAATAATAAAATATATATATATATATATATATATATATATATATAGATCAAATAGTGACGTACACGGAAAACCAGTGTGCGTATGTGTCCGCAGATCGGGCAGCTACAACTGCCACTGTAGAATCCATTTTGTCGCACATATAATTCTTAAAACGAGGTATGTATGGCTTAATGGTTTAAAAATTAATCATCACATCAAAATACGTGTGTGTCAAACTCCTCTCCTTACTACAGGCAACTCGTGTTTACCTTAACAAAGTCCTAAGCCTAGTGCTGGGTCACATAATAAAATCAGCCAAAGTCTGTTATACTATATTCTGTTGACATTCTGTTGGGTTTGAAAAATAATCAGCTTTCCTTTTGCTGTTTTGTAAGGAAAAAAATACATATTTTTATTAAAAACAATGTAGTTTGTATATAACTAGAATAGTAGTTTTTCTTGTAAATTTAAATGAATTCTCATCGGCTCCTTAGAAAAATTTTTTAACAAATTAAAAATATTGTATTATGGCCAGTACCAAAGCACAACTATTATATTAATTGGCAAATGTTTATTTAAATAAGGCAATTGTACAGCTATTGTGTCACACCCACAGGGGCGGGGCCACACCGCAACAGGCGATCAGACCATTGTTATTGTAGGAGGAAGTTGTTTCACAGCTGTTTTAACTGGACAGAGGCCCAAGTCTCCCTGGGGCTTAGCTGATTAGACCCCATGGGTGGGTCTGGTGGAGGAAAGGGAAGTGCCCTTTTTAATGTCCTTCGTGTGTATGTGTGTGTGGGTGAGTGTGTGTGTTTTTTAGAATGGTTAGCCGATCAGGTTTGTCCAATATGGTGTGTTAAAGGAGGGCTGGACGGAATGGCGTACACTGCCGCTTCGGAGGGGGGAGTTTGGTATAATTGAGTGTGAATTACGATTTTTCCTGCCTTGCTGTGCTTCTGTGAGTGGAGTGCTGGTGAACCTATTGAGTTACTGTGTTGCAAACTCCGGCGGTGGTGTTACAGCCTGTTTATCTGAGTTGGAATTAATAAAGAGCCTAGAAATGTCTCAGATTAGCTATGATGCCAAGGTGTGTGTGGTTGTGGAAAAATCACCTAAGGATCAACAGTTGGAGCTCTTGTTGAGGGTGGTGGAGGGTTTAAGACAAGAGGTTTGTTGCTGGGATTGTGGAAGGGTTTCTGGCAGGCCATGCAGTAGGCCTGCTTGAACCATCTGACTCCTTGTCTTCGCACTGTGATTTGATGGTGGCACAGGTGATTTGCAGTGTGCAGCAAGGGGTGGTACCTATCAGGGTTATAAATGAAACCAAAGGGCCCTGTGTTTTATAGGAGGGCATGAAGGTTGGCACCTTTCACACGGACATCACTGTGGAACAAGACACCGTATCTGCAGAGACTGTACTGTGGTCTGTAGATGTTCTTGTTTCACACCTTGGGTTCACAGAAAAGGGTTTCTCATCTTTAGAATTGATAGCTATTTGAGAGTTACTTCAGTGCCATAGTTGGAATGATAGTGATGTGCCTATTAAAATGCACCCTTGTTGGGTGCTTAGGCATTTGCAGCAGGAGGTCATGGACCACATTAAACAGATGCCAGAATTACATCATATGCCCTTCATGGAGTCCTTGGGCAGCTCCGGTAGTGTCAGTATGGAAAAAAGATGGTAGCCTTCGATTTTGTGTAGACTATTGCAAGCTTAATGAAGTTACTGTGAAAGATGCCTATCTGCTGCTGAGGATGGATGATGCCTTAGATAGTTTGGCCAATGCGCAATGGTTTTCAACCTCTCGACCTTGCCAGCGGTTACTGGCGGGTTGAGGTTGACCCTCGGAACAGGTCAAAGACAGCATTTATCACTAGGCAGGGATTGTTTGAGTTTAATGTTTTAAGTTTTGGCCTAAGTAATTCACCCAGCACCTTCCAGCATTTAATGGATTTGGTTCTGGCTGATTTGCAGTGGTCAAACTGTTTAGTGTATTTGGATAATATTATTTGTTTTGGCAGACCTTTGAGGAACATTTACATAGGCTGGATGAGGTGATTTTAAAGTTGGGGCAGGCAAATCCAAAAGTGAAGCCTGGTAAATGTAACCTCTTTTCAACAGAAGTACGTTATCTGGGGCACATTATTTCGGCTCAGGGTATTTTGGCTATCCCAGATAAGGTGTAAGCTGTGAGGAGTTGGCCAGTTCCTCAAACTCAAAGAGATGTTAAGAGTTTTTTGTGGCTGGCCTCCTATTATTGCCGTTTTGTTAGGGGCTTTGTGGACATGGCAAGGCCATTGCATCAGTTAACTGAAAAGGGATGGAAATGCTTCATTCTTGATACGGATGCAAGTGATGTTGGCATTGGGGCAGTGTTATGCCAAGAGGGTGGGGAGGGTATAGAAAGGGTTGTTGCTTATGCAAGTAGGGCATTGACAAAAGAGGAGAAGAACTATGCAGCCACTAAAAATGAATTGTTGAGCATGGTATTTTTCACAAAGCATTTCAAACATTATTTATTGGGGAAGGAATTTATCTTGCGCACCGACCATAGTTCATTGAGATGGCTATATAATTTTCAGGGGCTGGAAGGGCAATTGGCTTGGTGGGTGGAGCAGCTGGCCGCATTTCAATATAAAATCATCGTCATGGGAAATTACACACTAATGTGGATGTTTTGTCCCATAGGCCCCTGTCCTTTCCTGAGGCATTACCAGAGGTATTGACTATGCCTAGTTCTCCTATCCCCTCTTCAGGGCAGAAAGGGCCCTCTGACAGTATTTGTGTAGTATGGGTGGAGGCCCAAACCCAGACCAGTGGGGTGGAGTTTTTGTTGGAGGATGAGATGAGTAAAGCACAGAGGGAGGATGGTGAAATTAGTGTAATTATTAGTTTAATACATGGGTTGCAGGGTGAGGCAGATGCATAGCAGTGGTATACTGAGTTGAAGAAATATCAGTCTGTGTGGGACCAGCTGCAGTTACAAGGGCAACGGCTGGTCCAGGTATGGGTGCAGAATAAGGCTTGAAAGAGGGGCTGTTCTCCCAAATTACAGAGATGTTATAAAGGCCCTTTTAAGGTGTTGGAAGGAATTTCTGATGTCCTTTAAAGAGTGGGCTAGCCTGAAGGGGGTTCGGACATAATTGCATTTTACTAGGCTTAAACAATTTATTTTGCCTGTCTGGTGTAGGGGAACCATCCAGTGTGCAAAGGAGGACCCTCCAGACAGTAACCTACCCTGGTTACCTAGTAACACCCCTGCCAAAGCCGTCAGAGCCGGTGGAGATGGACAGGGAAGCACCACCGAGTACACCAGCAGCTGTGACCAGGTTGCAGGAGGTGGATATAATGGGAGCTGATCCAGGGCTAAAAGCAGCAGAGGGCCAGCCAGAGAGACATTGGATTGCTGGTGGGGACGGGGCAGCGGGAGCCCAGAGTCAAAAGGACAGCAACATGGAAGCAAAGGAAATGGTGCGGCCACTCCTCTCTGGATGGGGAAATCTGTGTCAGGAGAAGCGGTGGCCAGTGTGGATGAAGGATTTTGATTTGGGGTTGGACTGACTCAGGGACGAGTCTTTCTTTCCTGGCAAGGGGGAAGTGTGGTGAATTGATGAGTCTGTCTTAGAGCAATAAGGAAGGGGGCGGTGTTTGACGTGAGGTGGGGAAATTAGTTATTGGGTTCACCTGAGACTAAGCAGGGGAGGGACATGCAGCTGAGTGTGGTGATAAGATAGGAAAAGTTGCAAGCAGTGGAAGAGAACGCCGGTGAGAGGGGTTGATCGTGCCGGGCGCGGTCAGTAGGATCGCTGCCGGTGAAGAGAGTTAGTGGGTGAAATGTAGGTAGACGCCTCACGGATTCATTAGGGTGACACTCTTATTATTATTATTATTATTATCCATCCATCCATCCATTTTCTATATCCACTTATCCTACTGGGTCGCGGGGGGTCCGGAGCCTACCCGGAAGCAACGGCCACGAGGCGGGGAACAACCCTGGATGGGGGGGCAGCCCATCGCAGGGCACACGCACACACCATTCACACACACGGGCACACCTACGGGCAATTTAGCAACTCCAATGAGCCTCAGCATGTCTTTGGACTGTGGGGGGAAACCGGAGTACCCGGAGGAAACCCCACGATGGCACAGGAAGAACCATGCAAACTCCACACCCAGAGGTGTGAGGCGACAGTGCAAACCCCAGCACCACCATGCTGCCCCCATTATTATTATTATTATTATTATTATTATTATTTATTATGCTATTATAAGGCCTACTGTGTTAATTATATTAATTATAATTCATATATGACAGGCCTACATTTATAATAATAATTATAAGGCCTACTATAATTAAAAACTCTTTAAAAATATTAATTAGTAGATTAAGCGTTTGATCGTTAACATGAGCAGTCGAGAGAAAAGTAAAGTTTGGATGCATTTTGTCAAGTTTAATCCAACACAGGCAAAATGTCATACTTGCAAGAACCTGATATCAACCCACGGAGGCAGCACGTCAAATATGCGGAGGCATTTAAGAAAGCAGCAACATCTGCATCAGCCTATGTAGCATCAACCAGCCAAGATTCAGTGCAAAAATTGCAACAGCTACAATATTAGCACCACATGGTAGTTAGAAGGCGACAGACACAAATATCCATGGGAGTATTCCTGAGAAGACCCATCCAACCACTGCAACAGAGTAAAGTGGATGAGGCTCTTGTGAAAATAATTGCCATTGACTTCCAGCCATTTTCAGTGGTTGAATATAAGGGTTTCAAAGCTTTCACACAAGCACTGGAACCGTCTTATGTCCTTCCTACTAGAACTACAATTTCAAAGCAATTGCTGTCCAACCTGTATTACAGGGTCAATCAGACCTCAAAGAAGTGATCCAAACTGCTCCTGCTGTTTGCCTCACTACTGACTGCTGGACTTCACACACAACTACAAGCTTCATGTCAGTCACCTGTTATTACATCCTTGATTTCAAGTTGGAATCAAATTTGTAATGACAAAGCAACACACAGTTGAAAACCTTACACACAAACTGAGCTGTGTTGTCTGAGAGTGGGGTATCAAAAATAAGTTGTAGCTTGCGTCACAGATAACGCAAGCATTATTGTCAAGGCTGTTAGGGAGCTACTGAAGTGGAATCATGTTGGTTGTTTTGCACATAAGATTAATCATTAAAGCATTTTGTTCCATTTGTTGTCATGTGTGTTTACATTTTGTATGATTCCTTTTTGGTGTGTGTCAATTGAAAATATTTGCCACTCTGGTAGCCTTGTCTTGATACTTTGTCATTTATTTCGAAGTGCATTCATTTTCATCACAAGCCACGTATACTTTCTTCTATGAAAAACAAACGTTTCGGCTGCCGATTCAGCAATACTGAATCAAATGACTCAAGTGAGTTGCACACCCAAATCAGTTTAGTGAGTGACTCAGAGGAAGCTGAACCCTAAAAAGGAACCGAATAATGATTAATGGAAATGATGTAGGGGCTAGAGAGTGGATGGGGCCTGACAGAGGACCACCTGATCTTATATCGTCAGTGTGGCAGCATTTCCGAAAACAAAGAGAAAAGCACAGACAAGACAAAAACTGTCTGCAAACATTGTAAAAGACTAATACCATACACAAATGTGTGTGATTGTTAGTCAATGTGCATTTGGTCAGCTGCAAGGACTTTGTTGTAGAATCTGACAGCGGTTGGAAGGAAAGGCCTTCTGAATCTCTCCTTCCCACATCGTGGATGCAGGAGCCTGCCATTAAAGGAGCTGCTTAATGCTGTCATAGTCTCCTGCATGGGGTGGTGGATGTCATTCAACAGGGATGACAGCTTAGCCACCATTCTCCTGTCACACACAACCTCCAGCGAATCCAGGGGGCATCCTGGAACAGAGCTGGCCCTCCATATCAGCCTTTTCAGTCTCTTCCTGTCCCCAGCAGAGATGCTGCTGCCCAAGCAGACCACACTGTAAAAGATGGCTGATGCCACTACACAGTCAAAAAAGGTCCTCAGGAGCAGCCCCTGCACTCTAAAAGACCTAAGCCTTTTTTATAGAGTGCATTTGTGTTATGAGTCCAGTCCAGTTTATGATTCAGATGAACACCAAAGTACTTGTAGCTCTCCACAGCCTCAATGTCCATACCCTGGATGTTCAGTGGTTTCAGTGGAGGACGTTTGTGCCTGCGGAAGTCTACCACCAGCTCTTTGGTTTTTCCAGTGTTGATTTGGAGGTGGTTCTGCTGGCACCAGTCCACAAAGTCCCAAGTCAGTTCTTTACATTCCTTGTTATCCCTGTCAGTGATGAGGCCGACTATTGCAGAGTCATCAGAGAACTTTTGCAAGAAGCAGTTGGTGGAGTTGTTGGAGAAGTCTGCAGTATAGATGGTGAAGAGAAACGGCGCCAGAACCATTCCCTGTGGGGCCCCCTTACTATAGATGACACTGTCCAACACACAGCCCTGAATTCTCACATACTGTGGTCGGTTAGTGAGATAGTCCTGGATCCATGTAGACACTACTACACTACACTACTGTGTACTCCAGCTTGTCCCTCAGGATTGTGGGTAGGATGGTGTTGAATGCACTGAAGAAATCAAAGAACATGATTCTCACAGTGGTCCCAGCAGTCTCCAGGTGATAGAGGGAATGACGTATGAGATGAATGACAGCATCATCTACCCCAATGCCAGGCTGGTAGACAAACTAAAGTGGGTCCAGTGATGAGCTCACCAGGGGCCGAAGCTGCATAAGGATAAGCTTCTCCAGGGTCTTCATCAAGTGGAATGTCAAGGCCACTGGCCTGTAGCTGTTGAAGTCCTTTGGATGTGGAGACTTTGGCACTGGTACCACACAGCTCTGGTACTCTCCCCAACTTCAAGCTCAGGTAAAAGATGTGCAACATTACCCCACATATTTGATCCGCACAGAACTTGACAACCCTTGACTTGATGCCATCTGGACCCACTACCTTCCTGTCTTACATCCTCCTCAGTTCTCTCCTAACCTGGATGGCTGGGATAGACAGGCTGATGCCTGGGTGGGTGGAAAGGCAGGGGCAGATGAATCAAACCTGTTGAAGAAGTGATTTAGTTCATTTTCCCACCTCACATCCCCCACCTGCAGAGTTCTGTTTTTTGTGGCCTGAGATGGTTGTAAAGGCCTCTCCAGACTCTACTGACATTGTTCTGCTGAAGCTGGTTTTCCATCCTCTGCCTGTAGCTGTATTTCCCTCCCCTGATCAGTCTTCTCAGTTCTCTATGCACCCTTTTCAGCTCCTTCTTGTCTCCTGATTCGAAGGCCCTCCTCTTCTGCTTGAGGACAGCCTTGATTTCTGGGGTAATCCAGGGTTTGTTGTTTGGGAAGCACCACACAATCCTGGTGGGTACGGTGTTATCCACACATAAATTAATGCAGTCCGTAATGCAGGTCACAAGGCTGTCGATGTCCTTCCCATGTGTGATGTATTTGAGTGCTGATGTTACCACACCTGTTGGCCACTAGAGGGCACTTCCGTTCTGTGTTCTGCTACTGTGCAGTGCGCCGAGTAAAGCAGTGAAGAAACACGTATCCAAGCCTCCGGTTCTCTCTGTGTCCGTCCTGAATGAAGTAAAGGCAATGCATGTTATTATAGCATACTGATGCAAACATAACACCATGGTCATCACAAAACACTTCCCACACTATACTCAAAACAGTCCTTTAGAGCCTCCTCGCTCTCCTTCGACCATCTCTGCACTGAGCAGGTGACTGCTGGCTCCCTGTGCACTAAGGGCCCATACACAGGGACAAGGTGCACCAGGTTGTGATCTGATCTCCCCAGAGGAGGGAGAGGTGATGAATTCTATGCCTCTCTTGGGTTGGCATAAATAATAATGATACTTTATTGATCCCCATGGGTAAATTATCTTTTTACGCCTCCCTCAACTTGCTCTTTGTAAAGTAAGCTGTCCGCAAAGGGCAGCCACCTGTTGGGGCGCCCAGGGAGCTGAGGGCTAAGGGCCTTGCTCAAGGACCCGCAGATGTGCTGAGGCTGGGGTTGAACTTGTGACCTTCTGATTACAGGCACACAGGCTTAGCCCACTGAGCCATGCACTGAAGCAAAGATTATTAAAAGGGCAAACCATGCTAAAAAAGCTGCACATGCAAGCCTTAGTTTATTTGAAGATTTTTTTAATTTACTTATTTTTGTATTTTGATTTGGGATTTCTTAAACAGTATTTTCTTCAATTTCAGTTGCACTGTTAAGAAGAGGACACGTCTTGCACAGTTTAGAAAGATAAATAAAGGAATATTTTTAAATAAATTTGTCTGCAGCTCATTCTGATAAAAATCGTGAGAAAATCGTATAGTGAACTCAGAATAGTAAATCGTATCAAATCGTGAGTTGAGTGTATCCTTACATCCCTACCATTTAGTACAAATACAGCGTTGTCTATGACCAATATAAGCATAACTGAGGCTGATGTCATACTAAGCCTAGCTAAGCTCAAAATAAATAAATCACAGGGCCTTGATGGCATCTTACCTATAGTTTTAAAAGGGATAAGGGATATTATTCAAGATTCAAGAACTTCATGGTCATTCCACACATGTTTGCACATGCCATGGAGAGAAATTAAGTACTCAGGTCTCGTGTAAGCCACAGAGCTAGTCACACACACTTTTAAATATAAAGATGTAAATTAAATATAAAGGTATTGGAGTAGGGGCGGCATGGTGGTGGAGTGGTTAGCACTGTTGCCTTGCACCTCTGGGACTTGGGTTCGAGTCCCCAAGTTCTTGTGGAGTTTGCATGTTCTCCCTGTGCCGTCGTGGGGTTTCCTCCGGGTACTCTGGTTTCCCCCCACAGTCCAAAGACATGCTGAGGCTGATTGGAGTTGCTAAAATTGCCTGTATGTGTGGATGGTGTGTGAGTGTGCCCTGCAATGGGCTGGCCCTCTGTCCAGCATTGTACCCTGCCTCGTGCCCATTGCTTCTGGGTAGGCTCTGGACCCCTGCAACCCAGTAGGATAAGCAGGTGTAGAAAATGGATGGATGGTATTGGAGTATCCCCAGGTGGGGCCACCACCTACAAGGGGAATGTCAGGGGTTTGGTGCTTTGTGGATCAGGTGGTGGCCAAGGGAGGCCCCAGCAGTCTGATTCCTGGCTGACAAAACTGGCTTTCAGGATATGGAATGTCACCTCTCTGATGGGGAAGCAGCCTGAGCTTGTGTGTCAGGTTGAAAGATATTGACTAGATATAGTTGGGCTCACCTCAATGCGTAGCTTGGGTTCTGGAACCAATCTCTTGGGGAGAGGCTGGATGCTCTTTTCTTCTGGAGTTGCTGCGGGTAAGTGACGCCGGGCTGGTGGTGAACATGCCCAGGGATACAGGTCGATGATCGATTTCATAATCATAAAATCTGATCTGCAGCCTTTTGTCTTGGACACTCGGATAATGATGTCATCTACTTAGATTTCCAAAAGGCTTTTGATGTTGTCCCCCACAAGAGGCTCTTACTTAAACTCAAAGCGACAGGTATTTTAGGAACT
>JAODUD010010045.1:0-13502 GCA_026784285.1 Stomatorhinus walkeri
CAGTGGACACGCGTATGGACACGCGTAGCCTGTGCTTCCTACTTTGTTTTTGCTCTTTGCTTTTTCCTTATATGCCCACCACCACGTTGTCACGCATCCCTCCCCGCAGTTTACTGAAATGCAGCCAGGGACTTTTACACGCACGCGGTCTGCATTGCAATTGGCCAGAAGTTGCAGTCAAAAGACTGTGCGCTTGAACTTGACCGTCGGAGATGAATGGGAACTGGAGTCGCGAATTTGCCCCCCTGCTCTTTCCTTTCCTTCCGAACATGTTGTTACGTCTGATGGGGATCCTAATTACCATAAAATTCAGCCTGTTTTCAATTAAAAGGCACAAGCAGTTGGGCACTAGTCTTTTCCACGCAATTGCAAGCTACGGAGACTTGTTCTTTTGTAATCGGAGTAACAAATATTTTTACTGGTATGTAATAATATGTTTTATTTGTGTTTGTAAGAAAATAGTTCCAAGCTACTTACTGGACCACTTGCTTGTCATTTCCGAGAGGCTACCGATATCAAAGTAATAAAGGTTATTGTTTGCTTAGTGTATTTAATCAAATTTATAGAAGTTTTTACTTCATTAATTTCAGGAATAACAATAAGCATGACTTGTTTTGTCCGTTTGTAAAAACAGATTCGGGACACTGCCAGGTATCCTCTTATGACACATACTATTTAATATTTACTGGCTACATGGTTGTTTGCTATAGTCGCTATTTTGTAGACTACTGTAGCATTAGAGTTATTTAAAATGTTTCGTTCTACGGCAAGTTTATAAGGAATTAATTTGAAATCCGTGTATTATCGGGAGATGTTGCATAACGAAGCTTATTTATTTTAACGATGTGATTGGTGTGTGTCGTATACAGCTTGAATTAACAAGAATGCATGGTAACAAAATTTTGGCTAATCGCATAAATTATAGTTATCCCGTACGTAAATGTATATTATATTATGGCCACCCTTTTATCACCATTGGAGTGGAGTTGAAAAGCTGATTGTTGCTTATTTGTCATATTTCAAGTGTGCTGCTTCACAGCCGAGTACACTGGGTACTTTTTATGAACATTGTTATTACTCTGCAAGGGTCAGTTTTGTACCTGAGCTTTGCTTTCCCAACCAGGAGCATGGTTATGTGGGTACAAATTAATTAGTTGTCTCGTTATAAACGCCGTATAATTTAGTAGGACAGTTCAATTAGCTGATGGCACATTGCGGGGGACATTACTGCAAATGACTGAGACTAACTCGTGCTCTCCGTGATACATGTGAAGTCATTAACTTTTCGGGTAACTTACAATTCCGGACACCTTTACGCATTTCATAAGTCACGAGTCATGCCTTTTATAGATAATAAATAATAAATTGTAAAAAGTATGAAATCGTAGTTTGTGGGATCCGAATGTTAATTCATTTACAGACTTCTCACTCATTGTTACATTTCCCGACATTTTTCTTTTGAATATTCGAAGCCTTTTTTGCATATACGACAAGATTTCCCGCGATTCTAAGGCCTAGTCGAAAGATTTGCGTAGAGTAAATTAAATTTAGAAGTTCAGCTATGATGGTTGTACTGAGATATACAGACACAGAACCCTCATGCAACACGTGGAGGGGGGGGGGGTTGGCAATAAATGGACTGTCATTGTCATTGTTAAGTTGGGGGAAAAGAATTCAATCCATTTTATTAACCGGTTTGGCTACAGCTTTTTGATTCCATTTCTGTATTCCCCGTGGCTCCTCCCCTCAGGGCCGTAACGGAAAAGAATGAACATGTTGGTATAATTTTGCCAGTTGGTCGCATGTTATTGATAGGCGTTAACATCCATCGTCTATATATATAGGCCGACTTTTCTCGTTTGCAAATCGACCAAAGCAACATGCATAAACATGCACAACGAGAAATCCACAAAGAACGATTTTGCGCCGATTGTCATATACCCTTGCAATACGTTTTATCCAGCTGATGGCAAACATGACACAGCGCCGCACGTGGCGGAGAGAGGTACTCGATTTTTCTCCATAATAAACCTTTCGGTCAGCTCGTGCCATTTGTTTGGTTGTCTTAAGTACTGTACATCTGCCTAAAATTTGATTTTGATGGCTTCAGTGTTGCGCAAATGTAAAAGAATAGTTAATATATTAACTCAAAGTCGGTATTCTGTCAAGAAAACCTGATTTCTGATGTCACAAAGTTAGGATGATGATCAGATTTTGATTCCTTTATATAAACACGCTTCCTTGCTCTACAACCGTGTTTCTCAACCCAGTCCCCGGAGACCCCTGAAGCAGCCAATCAAGAGCACTGAATACCTTATACAGGTGCGTTGGAAACTGGGAGGAAGCAAAAATGTGGACTGTCTGGGGGGTCTCTGAAATATTGATGTATAGGCTACATAACACATTAATTTATATATAACAATTTGTTTTACTGTTTTAAAAGATTACAATACCATTAAAATGTTTTCTGTTTGTCACACATCTGTTAGTAATTTTACATGGATTGTTGTAGCATGGTAATGTCCTTTGTGAGGTGCATCATCTGTGTAACTGGAAGGCTAATGTCAGAATGAAACTGTTAACTAACCTAACATAAATGTTTTTGACGTGACCATAGTTCAATGACGTAGCCTAATAAAGGAATTGTAAGAAATGGAAACCTCGCTTTAGATTCCTGTTGACGCGGAATGTGGGGGTTGACTAAGAGAATCCAAATTAAAACGTCGAGTAACTGTGGCTCAAGTTGCCCGTTTTGTCTTATTGAAGACAAGGGTTTAGCTCTGCCATCAAACCGACGCAGCGAATGTTCGATGACGTGATCAGCGCCCTTAGTGGTTGGAAAATGTGATGGAGGAAAACGCTTTGTGACGGACTGACAGATTTCAGAATATGCACAGGCCCGGATGCAGTGAAATTCGAAACGAAATTCAGCGCTGCTGGGTCGTGGGTTAGTTTTTAACGGTTCTTTCCCAACTGTTTCTGTTTGTGATTTTTGTCACTGTGTAAAGAATCTCACTTACACGGGGAATTGGGAAACACCTGGTGTTTGTAACGAAAAGCGGAATAAAGTTATCTGCAGTCCGGGGTGTAAACTTAAAGTTATTGGTTGCAGCTTTTCAAGCTCACTGTTTCTAGAAATTAGCTACACTGTAAAGTACCAAAGCAGAATGCTTTACACCTGCCTGAAGGTCTTAGTCTCAGGTGTAAATATTACGTATTGCTCAATGGCACTGTTATGACGAACAGCCTGTCTTAAACCAGTTGTTAAAATACTGTTTAAATGATGCCAGTGATCTTAAATAAACCAGTAAAGCAATCTTAAATTAATCTCCAATACACCAACGTCGCATACCTGAGTACGGCTATCACGACGCTAAGATAATTAATTGTGGTCGGGCAATCATGCCGGTGTTGCCTTGTACAAACCTGTGACACAGTTTGCTACAATATCCATGGAAATAGCGTGTGTGTCAAGCCTAAACTATGAGGTACAATGTTAAAAATCTGTTACAGCAGCTCTCAAATTGTACTCAATCTTTGACATTCTTAATTTTATGCAGACATACGGGCTCAATAGTTTTTAAAACCGGGTTCCGTGTATATCTTTATAAATCGTTTACTTATTAGTGTATATCTTCAGCAATTCATTCTTTTACATAATTGCATAACACATTTTCGATGGAAACTCAATTCTCAAATGTTGTATGTTAATATGCGCGTTATTTTTCTTGCTGGTAATAGATGTTAAAAGCAGAAAATATGGTACGACTCAGTGATGTTCTAATTCATTCTTCTAACGAGCATAGTTTATATCTAAGTTTATTAGTTATTTAAAATTAAACTATTGCGTGCTTTCATTTTTGCTCTAAGAATATATGATGTGCTAAACTTAATTGCTGCATTGCCAATGAAAATGAAATCCTCGAGAAGTAAGCGCGTGCAGTTTTGCGTTCTCAAAATGTACCTTTTGTTTTTATTTCGTTGTCTTTGTTAAACTTATCTGTTGAGCTGGAACTATGAATTTATGATTATTTTGCATCACTGAGATTTTCATTATAACAATTTGATTATATCAACAGAATGTATTTTTCATTGCCGCAGGCTTAACTTTTCAAGTAGTTTTGGATTCACAAGAAATCATAGTCACTATTAAGGAAAATAAGTCTTTTAATGTAATTTAAACATGTATTTTCCACAACTACGACGTTCTAAGTGAAAGAATCCAAACGTTATAGCTCTTATATCATAGCTTCGTTGTTTATAGGGTACAGGAGTTCGTCGTACTTAGACCTACACTTATAGCTATATCTGAAATTTGATTGGCACAGTCTATATGCTGGTTGATATATTGACAAAGCTTTCTGGTACGCCAGATTGCTGTTTTTAAACACTGCACTAGTGCTATCCAGTGGAATCGCGCTTAAATGGTCACTATACGGTAACTTCCAAAGAGTGTCGCTGTTTCTTTATTGTAACAATGTCCCGGTTAGATCGCTTATCCAAGTCAGAGGTTCGTCCTCTCTCTGCAGTCACTTTTGGGTTTTTAAAGAAACCACTAAGGACACGTTGACCTTTTAGCTTGATAACTGTAGTGTACATACAAGTAAAAGATTAATGCAATTTACAATAAAAATCTGGGTGTAATTAAACATAAGTATATACAATCTATTAGAGGTATATAGTCTAATCGCTAAACACACCGAATGTCAGCCTAACAGTCTTCAGTTGTATGCTTGAAAATGCAAATTACGATTAAATTCGAAATGATACGTTTGCGTCGTTAACTATCGAGAGGTTTTGATAGCTGTGCTTGACGTCGTTGATTTAGCCTTATATTTTTGCAAGGTGCACGTGTACACGTGTTTATATTACAGATTCTCACAGGAGCAAAATATTTTAACACCTGTGCCTTTTATATAGCTGCAGGTTTACTTCCTTAGATACTCTTCACCAGTTGCAGTTGGCTAGATTTTTTCGAACGTGACTAACTCAAAATTTTGGTCCTTTTCAAGGCGTTCGTTTGTCATGCTTTAAACGTAAATCGTGTCCAGTTCTTTAGTTTGGGTCATGAATTCATTTGGTTACTCTGTAATCCTTTTCCGAGCTGAGACATGTCACGCTAATGCTTTTTAAATTGTGAGTTTTTTTAAACTAAATTAGTATAACACATTAACGACTAAACATTTTCTGACATTTTGAAACCGCGTCTTTATATAATTTTGGAATTTTACGGCAGTGCCATTACCTTTTTTTTTTTTTACCGCTAATGAATGTTAGGATATTTTCTAGTGAAAACTGTGCAGGAAAAACAAACACAATATTTGGGGGGGGGGATTATTTAGAAATTTTTATATTCCTGTGTGTTTCGTACACAAATGTATGTCGAACCTTCCATCTGGACAGCGAGCCTAATGGCGCCTAACTATCGTATAACAGCATAATAATATGGAATAAATGTAATCTGGTTGTTAAGCGTATTTTAAAACGCATCCAATGAATTAACCAAGCTGTTCAGTGCCAAAAATTACTGCGAACGGGCCTGGAATTCATCTATTCATGTGCTTCAACAATACACTTCAAGTGAACACAAAAACGTGTTTAATTTGGGTTAATAGATTAATTCTCTTGGAATTCGTTATGATTTGTTTTTATATAATCACTGCCATTGAAATCATTATTTGTTGAGCCTGCAGGCAGATGTTTAGAATAGTTAAAATCATACGATTATAGTAAAAACGCATTATTTTGCAGTCGTACTGTTCTTTTCTAAAACCATTTTACTCTCTTAAATCAACGTACTTGTAGTCGCACTTGAAATAAAGCGGTGCGCGATCACCGTGATCACAAATTGCGTAGATATCTGCACCAATGCACTGTACCCTACAGAGGCAAAATACACTTCGTCAAGACGGAACTACTGGGTAATGCACACCTCCAAAATTTCTATCAATTTTATGTGTATGAGAGTCTGTATTGCCCCATAAAATATTTTTATTATTATTTCTTTCTTACATTCTATCACGTGTTTTACACGACAATTTATATACAGATACACATATAAGTCATATTCGGAAACATACTGAAATACACATTCAAATCCGTGTGGCTTGGTTCGATTTCATGTTACTATGATTCACGGCTGCTCAATTTCAAGCAGATCTCTGTCTTGTAATGTTTAAAAACAGTGCTGGCTGTGATTTTACAGCTGTGTGTGTGTGCGTGCGTGCGTGCGTGTGTGTGTGTGTGTGTGAGAGAGAGAGAGAGAGAGAGAGAGAGAGAGAGAGAGAGAGAGAGAGAGATGGTTATAATCGCCAAGGTTATCTTGGTTGTAGGGTCTCTCGTATAGAATCTACGCGGCAAGTAATTTAGTAATCATTTAGTTTAGGTACAGTTATAAATTAAATCGGTTCACAATAAAAAAATCAATTTTCAAAGTTGGGAATACGATTCATAAACCTAAAATGGATACTCTGAAATTTTCAACTAACTGGCTAGTTAATTCCTTGAAAATTTAACTTAAACGCTGTCTTTACTGTAGCGAAATTACCAAATTCAACCACATTTTATATTATATATATATAATTTTCTAATACATGTTATATCATAGGATGGCATAACCGTTATTATGCATATTCATATAAAAAAACAAACTGGTAAGTTAAGAGTTACCTATTCGCGGGAATAAACGCCGGACCGGCGTTAATGTACGAGGTTTAAGCAATACACACCTTTCAGAATGTTATAAAATTATGGATAAAAATGACCTATCCCAGTGCTTGACGTCAGGACGCAATCACGCACGTAGTAAAATGTGGACATCTTGAGTCAACACTATTTTGGTATCTGCCAAGTCAACGGTGAGTCGAAACGTAGGTCTTCTGCTGTGCGTCGAGACGAAGAATCGCTAGTGCGGCGTACGCGATTATCGCATAAAACTAGTATTAATTGGCACACGAATGCGCTATGAAATAATGCGGCGTGTTTCTCCTTAAGGACAGACAACGTTGTCCAGAGCCTATAGTGTTTAATGCCATCTTGCAGTATTGACACAGAAGCACCTTCACTTCGCTGTCGTGTCCGCCCTTATTTTATTTGGAAAGCAGCTCTCTGTTCCGTATACATTTCTTTTATCCTGCGCATCTTTTCAGAAGTCAAACGGCGCGCGTCGTTTATAACCGGACCGACTCGTCGTCGTTGTTATGATCATTTCGTTCTCTGTGTGATTCCGGTCTTCAAAGTGCAGTTTATGCAAGTGATACTTTAGGCGACGAGGTGCAGATATGGCAGAAGACGTACATGGCAGCCCCCTTTTTCGTCCTTGCGCTGGTGCAACACTTAAGGCACGAGTAATTTCACCATCAGCTCTTGAAAGAGTGCCGCCACGCCTGTGGTAACGGCAGCCGTCATCAGTGAATGGAGAAATAAAGTAAACGGGAAGCCTAATGAGAAGACGGGTGAATTATATCTTTTGGTTGTTTTACGTATGAGGGCAAAGACATAAAGTTTTTAAGTGAAATAAATTTAAGGGAGGCGCGAAAGTATATAAATGATCTTAACGGGTTGCTCAAAGACGGACTATGCTAAGGCACAATACTGTGGGTAATTAAAAAAAAATTGCAACGCTTGACGCCTTGAGTACGTTACTCATTTCCGCTTTTTAAATGTAACATTTCTGCTCCCTCCACCCTTTCTATATTTATGTCTAATATATCTACGTACGAATTGTCTGTATTTTTTTGTCTGCCTGTTTATATGTCTCTCTTGCTTATTTCTAAATGATAAGATGTAATGAAAAAATATAAGGCGTACTTGGGGGAGAGGAGGGGGAACCGTTCACGCCGAGTTGGAACAATAGGCATCAGTTCACAATGGACAATGAATAGAGGAGCTGCACTGTTTGAGGTTCTGTACACGTTCACAGCAGCCGGGCCAGTGGAGGGCACTAATAACGGACTTGGACAGATACTCTGCTCGGCTATGGGAAAACATAACGCCAGGCTGGATGCTAACAAATCAGAGTCTTGTGTGATTCCAACTTCGTCGGTCTCAGGTCAGTCAGCCACAAGTAATGGCGGAGTCCAAAATTCGCTGTTCAGGATGGGATGTATTTTTCAATATAGTTTTTGGGGTCTTGCACTTCATCGATTACGGAGAACTTCTAACCCGGGATGTCATTGGTTGTTTTCACGTTCAGTCTTGTAAATTACACACGCTGCTTATTTTTTCATATGTGTTTCTAACAGTAAGGAAGAAATATCGAACTTATCTTATTTATGGACATGATTTCAATAATGCACATTATGTCGGATTATCCTAAAAGGCCTCGATGAGTAAGTATATGTGTTTTATATTTAATTTAATAATTTATTTTTTTGATAACGACTATACCCTTGCCTTGATAAGATTCACAATTATATACATTCATATGCACAATAATGTAAAACCAATGGTTGAAAAAGTAGTAAAGAATTTCAATATAATACAATTTAGTGAGAGAGAGGGAGTACATTTTTGAGGTAGTGGTACTTATACTAAAATAGTATGACTGGTGTTTATCCTTCAGTTTATTACTGGTATTGTTATGTTTGTGATTTTAAATAACCCTTATTTTGTGATTTTGTAATTCCGGTCAGAGAAATGTGGCACAATAAATGATGCAGCCTTAAACCAAATCTTTCTCTAAGCCCTCCGCTAAGTAATCACGAGGCGAACTTAGTGGCCTCTGCGCTCGCGCTTAAAGCAAACAGTTGTGCGATTGTTATAGGAGCCTGGGAAAATGTTTCGGGGTCTGGGAGGTGGAGTGTCTTGACGCCAGACCCTCTTGTTAAGAAGACTTCAGTGCTCCCAGACGTTATTGTCATGGTAATGAGCGCCAGCGCGTTGTTGAACTTGATGTTGACTACATTTTTCTCGGTCACTTGTTTGTGGGAAAATCTTCGCTAGAGCTACAGTGTGAAATTAATTAATCGCGCCTTTTGGAAAGGGTAACAATAGAACCGAAAGGATCTTGGCAAGGCACAAAAGATCGGTATTTTAAAAATAGGCCTATATTTTATTAAAATAAGCTAAGAAAGGGCACAAAATATATCGTTTCCTAACCGCCTGTTTAGCATTAAACAGTGGTTTGTGGATTGATAATATGAAGATTTTTTTCTTTCAAAACAACGACTTGAAAGTTTTTTTTATTTTATTTTATTTTCTCGATCCATACAGTTATTTACTGGTTATAAATGGAACACTGCTGTGGTTTTCGAAAGGGTTTACAGGACCGTAAATGTTACAATGAACTCGAACTTCCCAAACGGTTTCGAAAATGAAAGGTTTACGTCTGTGTGTGTAATGGGGAGAGCGTTGCTGTGTGCTTTCAAAGCTTATACAGAACAAACGATAGCACCAATTTTATGTGAACTTTTTCCATTACTTTTTTTGGACAAATATGTACACACAAAATTTCGTCCTTATTTTTAATAAGAATGGCCGATGTGAAGTGTTTTAAGGAATTCAAGGATTCAGTTAAACATATGTGAAATGTTGCTTGTAAATGTTATAGTTGTTATCTTCGTCGAATAGTTGTGATATTAATAACATGAATAATTTATTGTAACGTTAAAACAAGTAAAGTTGCTAGCTGTCAATCCTTTGAGAAATTGTAGATTTTTTATATATAGTATTTTATATGCATATTTTACAGGCAACAGGTGCTGAAAATGAAGGCTGCCGCTTCGTGAGCTAAATATAGCACTTTTAACGTCATGTGGCGTTTAAATGATGAGTAGTGTTCGGCACTCGTGTTTTTGTCTGCGTTTTATATCTGAATTTACATTGAAGTGGTCATTTATCATTTGACAGGCAAATGACGTGTTATGAAAATAAAAATAAGACAATGTATATTTTAAAATGTGCAGCAAATCGATGCATAAAAATGATAGAAAAGCGATACAAGTGAACAACATGCTTTCCCGACGAAGAATGGCCTTCAAGAATTGTTTGCAGATTAGAACATTCCTGACGTGTGGTGACATCACCGAAATAAGTTTGTACGGACTCGTTCGAATTTGTTGTATCCTTGTGTCAATTATCTGTAAAAAAAAAAAAAAAAACTAAAAATGAATCCTACATTCATATCCCTTTTCCATATTATTATGTATACGGTACAGTTACTTCTTTCATTTTTTTTCATCTTTAACAGAGCTGCACATCATGGTTGCGTCTACTGCAGGAATCAAATATAGGCCTACGTATATACGTATATACGTAGGCCTATAGGTCTAGTGAATGTTGTAAAAGAATATGCTATCCTAGAAAGAGATAAATGGGAATTGAAATAATGTGAATATTTTGTCCTTTGTGTTGTCATCTTGAAATGCCCGTACTATCTACAGTGTAGCTAAAGTGTCTTGTACAAAGACGTATTGTAATATTTGGTACATATTTACGATTATGATATTCTTTAGTCAAATAATTTCCTCCTTTTTGGCGGCCCCTGCTTTGCCTCTGCAGTTCACCTATCCAGGTTACAATCGAAAGGGTTTTTTGACAGTATTTTTTGCTGCCGCTTTCTGCTTTAGACTTCCTTGAAGTCCTCGTGCCGTGGTTCGGTGTAATATGCTACGCAAATATTTTTTTCAGAATTATACAGCCCGAGAAAGACAATAAACTTAATATTGGTGTGTAATGTAGACCCTGGTGTTTACATTTAATCTACCTATCCGGCAAATAAAAAAAAAATCCTAATTAGTTTGAATTAAGTTTCTTGTGAAAAAAAGCTAATATGTAAGATATTGCCTACAGATTTTGTCTGTTTTTCTTAGAGTGTCGTCGCCATTTTCAGCCAAAATTAGCCATATTCTCCGAATTTGCTGTGAGCTGTAGCACTTTCACGAGAGACTGGTTGCTGAATCGAAACAATTGCTAAGGGGAAAAAATCACTTCAGCACCAAGGACAGAGCCGCAGTGTTACTGCTGCGTGCCAGTTCTGATAGTACATTGAAACACTACCTATAACCCGCTGAGTTTTTGACATTAACTAAACATTTGTAATACGGGTAGTGGAGAAGAAATTGATCATGTAAACTTTCCGACGGTAACTTTCCAGCACCATAGTGTTCAAACACCCGTATTTCGACGACGAATTACTCAGTAATAGAAGTAATAGTACTATATCTCGTTACGGGCGAATTATGCTAAGCGTTCTTCGAGGCGAACTGTAGCAATTGTGTGCTATGAAATATACCAAAAGCAATAGCTTTAAACCAAGCTTGCTAATTAAAAGCACAAGTATTCTGGGCACAGGGCTCAAGCGCACCTCAATTAAACTTTAGCGCACGAGCCCAAACCCTTGGCCAGGCTGAAAAGTAACTATGTAGCACGTATTGCTTATTAATACGTCATCAAAATATCAAAAATGCAAATATTGTACATTTGAATTAAAATTTGAATGGGCTTCATTTTTAAAAATCATTCTTTGATTAGAGTAAAAAGTTAATACCTGCTTTAAAATATGCAGGTATTTTAATACCTGCATTTTAATGCCTGCATGAAAATATGAACTTTTGCTAGACAGAGAAACTTCCAGATGTACAGTCCCCACTACCAATCCAAATTGAAAATAATGCCCATTTACAGAAAAATGAATTTTGAGTATCATAATGCAGAATATTTTGCCAGTGTCATCCTGTAATAGATAACACTAAATAGCCGTGCCAAAACACCGCTGATTAGTCTGAAATGCGTTTCATTTGTTTGAAATAAACAATTGAGTATGCGTGCAGTGGCGCAATCATGAAGTGCCTGTAAAATAGCTGCAATAAAAAGTTTGTTTTTGAAAGCTTAAACGCTACAGAGTTTGAGGTAGAGAGAAACAGTGGCGTAGATATCGTTTGATGCTGACGTATTTTTCATGTGCTTATCGTTTTAGCAGCATATATAAATTCGGGACAAGTACATTAACATTCGTTCTCACGAAGAACAAAAATTAGTGTGAATTAGTGGGTAAGATTTTGATCTATATGTCAACAACAGATGTACTAAAATGAATTAAATCCTTAATTGTTAAAGTGTTAATGTTCTCTAACCAAAATGTGGGTAGAACAATTATTTTCGTGTTAAAATTATTGATTGTAATAAATGTCCCTATGAAATCATTTTACACAATGATTTTATCCGATAGTCGTTTTCACTGGATTCATGCGAGTAAAATTAATTTATCATGTTATATTAAACAGCTGTATAGAAAATCTGGTTCGTTAAACTTGCACATAAGTCAGATCGTCGTAAATAAAGTTTACACATGTATACCACAAAACCGACCACGCATTTATTTCACTGTTTTGTAGGCCTACTTTTTTGTTTTAACCTGTGTGTGTGTGTGAGAGAGAGAGAGAGAGAGAGAGAGAGAGAGAAAGTAAGAGAGAGAGAAATTAGCTGCCTACATGTTCCAAGGCTTATTCAACCGTATTTCTGTAGAGAATAAAGGTTCAGTAATCTCACTGTTTAAACTTAGCAATTAAGGGCCGGCCGAGTACTTGATTTTTTCCATTGGTTCGCTAAGCGGTAGCCAGTCGGTATTAATGCATGTCTGAGTTTCCCAGACTAATTGATGTGATGAAGATTAGTGAGACAAAACTAGTGTGACCATGTAGCAATAGCCTACTCGGATAATAGTTTATGTATGTATGTATGTATGTATGTATGTATGTATTTTTGCCTATTAAGTGTTTTATAATATATAAATGTGTAGATTGTTGCTGCATAGTTAATTCAGATATTATTGCAAGGACGGTACACGCCTGATGATGAAAAGTGAATGTTACATGCCTAATTTTACCCTTCAATTTATCAGAAGATATCAGTACAGTAAATATTGTACTTGTACGAATTGTCTCTAAATATCATTAATGACTAAATAAACGGTGATAGGCCTACCTGGTGTAATATAAATGAGAATTATTAATTTTTAAAACTAATTATGGAAAGTGGACAAGAATCAGCCATTCCCCCAATGCTAGCTATTGGCGTGAAAGCCACTGCAGACTCGGAGAACAAGAGCACACACGCTTACGTAAATCACACACGCTTACGTAAATCACAACGTGCTCTTTTTATCGTACATATCACCCTTAGTAAAAAAAAAAAAAAGAAAGAAAAAGGCACATAAATATAATGTATGAATTTAGTAGCTGAAATACAAAATTCTTAATTTATTCACCTGTTTGAATAGAAGCTTTTAAATTCGCTGTCCTTTTTTCCTGATAATATAGGCCTTTTTCCCCCACAAGTGCTACTTTATAGAGGCCCAGTTTTCAATTCCGTATAGCTTGTTCCTCAGTAACGGAAATACATAGATTTTTTCTTCCAGTTGTTATTCTCATTTAATACATTGCATATATTCAAAAAATGTTAAGTTCTTGTATTGTATCATGTATTGTTATTGTTATAAACTTTATAAACTTTATAAACTATATATATATATATATATATATATATATATATATATATATACA
>JAODUD010010046.1:0-13498 GCA_026784285.1 Stomatorhinus walkeri
AACAACTTTATGCTGGCTGTGATTCTCAGAATATGTCTTATTATGCATAGTGGTCTCTGGTATAAAGAAGAAAAAGCAGAATATGATATAGAAAATATTTAGGAAACACTAATACTGGGAATCAGGAATTGTACTGGAGACTGAGTATGAATATATCTTAAGGTAATACATTATATATGAAAATCATTGAAAAGGATTCAGAACATCAAAGGTTAAATAAGGACTAATTTTGAAAATGAAGATACCCAGTTCCGTAATAAAGCAAAAGTACACACAATTCAGAAATGAACTTCTGGGGTATATTCCATTAATCTTTTCAGAGTGCCTCATGGACAATTAATCTGACAGTTACTGTTTTCCTCCTAGACCATTAAACACTGTAAATATCATTTTCTAGAAAAAAAATCAAAAATCTATTTTACTTCCTTTCATAGATGTAGCTTTCCCAGATGCCTCTCACAGTCTTTTTCTTTCATCCTTCCAAATTAGCTTTACCTATTTTTGTAATGTCATTTTGATCTCATTGAAAAGTACTCTATAAAAATTATGGGGTTACAGTCAAAATGACATTTCTGTCATTCTCTCTATATATTTTAGGCACTCGATAAATAGATTAAAAAATATGACATTAGTTAAATTAGTTTGTTGATGGGAAACGTACTATATCCTACTGAGACCGAAGGAAAAAAGTGTCCTTCAATTCTAGGTTATCTGTCTTTGGAGGAAATAAGACATCATACAATTTAGATTTTTTAAAATTTATTTTTATTTTTAATTTCACAGCATGTCCTCTTTAGTGTACATCAGGAATAAATATGTTTCCTTACATCAATGTAAAGATAGATGCAAAAATAAAATGTCCACTACAATGGACATAAATTAATGGGTGGGGTCTTAGGAGAGTATGACAACGAAATTCTGTTCTATCCAATGCAAAGTCATGGTGACACATGAAATGTGATATGGTAATAATGAAATGTAATGACTTATTATTTCATATCCTGAAAACAGCCATAATTACAATCTGTCGTTCTGCTCCTCAAATAATATGTTACTTGTAATGGTACTGAGTTATATTGTTCAATGCATGTAGTGTAAACAAAGTCAGTCACATTCAATAGAAAGGTAGGTGTCACAGGAGCTATTTGTAGTGCTTGCTGCATCTAACAGCTGCATGCGAGGGTGCTGCTAGATATTTTGGGCAACTTTAAACAGGGCTGGAGTAGGACTAATTTTCAGCCCTGGAGTTTCATGCCTCAGACTGAGACTCATGCCTCAGACAGACTTTAGATCACGACCTATTATTATTAAAATCATCTAATTATAACCTTACATGTTAAGTCTACAACAGCACATTGTTCTGTAAAGCCTTGCAATTCAATATATTTTTCTAAAATATTTCCAATTCAGTGCAAGTAAGGCTTGCTTCACAATGTAGATTTATTTCAACATGAGGCACATCTACACCATACTCTTCATTATATGAATTTTTATATTATTCACTCAATGAGTAATCATACCTGCCCACTCTAGACTTGTGGGCTCATGGCCGGTACTTGGTGCTGGATTTTGCTTCTGACTTGCTTCTTGCTTCTGAGGGGCAACAAGACAAAGTTTCGCAGTTATGTGGTGTCGCATCGTATTATTATTTAAATTATATAACGTTATGTTATATGCCACACAATTCATTGATTTGATAATTAATTAACTTGAACGGTGGTTTGCAGGCAAAGTTCAACATCTTGCCTTACCTGTTTCATCATCCTCATTTGACGTTACAAACCACAAACTCTTTTTTATGAAAAAGTTGGCAATTTTTGCACATTTAGCGGCATTTGTTTCCAGAGCTCTCCCTTTTTAATTCTAGCCTTTTCCGTGCCACCCATGCTCTTTCTACTTTACATATTTGAACATGGAACTGACTGAGTGCACTGACGTATTACGTCAGGGTATGTCGGCAAAAAAAAAAAATAAAAATGAGAGCTGCCAGTGGAGGCGGAGGTGGCCTAGGGACAGCGGTAGCAGTGTACGTGATCAGCTCAGTGCCATGACTGAATCCCAGCCCTTGCAGCCCAAACATCAGACTGGCCCACCGGGAATTGTCCCTGTCTTCCCGATTAGCCACTCCAGGCCTGCCATAAAAGCATATGGGCCCTCAACCCAGACTAATACAACTATATATACTAATATAATTATGTTGATCACTCATAGGCCCTTACAATCGTTCTGACTTCCCCCCCTTTACGGTGCTGCTGATGGGATGTCTGGCCAGGGCAGTTAGACCAGGTATGCTGCATAATTTCATCATAACAGAAAAATACACTCAGTATATACAGTGAATCCATACAGATATTGTGCTATCCTGATTTTTCTACTTATGAATAATATTACCTGAAATACCACTCCTCACCATTAGGAGTGTTGTCTACTTTTAGGGTAGTTCAGAGAGCACAAGTGCAGACTGTAAAAATAATTACAGTGGTACCTCAGTTCTCAAACTCATTAGAAGTCGAATTTCTTAAAAGTCAAACCAACCAGTTTGAAAAAAACATTACCTAGAATTTGATCAGAATCTCAGAAGTAAAACTGTGAACACCGACCTAGGATAACTTGTATGCGCGGGGAAATGAGTCACATGGCACGTCTCTCACCGGAAACAAAGGGTAATGCTTCAGTCTCAGCCTCACATTAGCCATTATAGCATTGTGCATGTTTACACAAGCTGAATACATATATTTAGACAGTAAAAATACATTTAGACAATGATAGACAGTAACAGTAATTACTATGTAATAAACAACATTTTAAAACAAAAATTTCTTATCATTTTAATATCAATAATAAACCATTGATACGTTTAATTATAATAATATTGTCGTTCTGAGCTGGATGGAATGGAGACAAAGGCACAGACGTCAGTGTATTCTGGAATACAGGGTTTAATTACAGGTAAGGCAGGCAAAACGCAGACAGACAATACAATGACCGGACTGGGAAAACAAGCTGAAACACAGACGAAATACAGAGGAATAATGACAACAATCAGAAACAGCTGATCACACGGGGATCCCATGCGGGGTTAACGAGGGGTTGTGGCACACGGAAGGAGTGGATGATCGGGGCAGGACACAGTTTTTTTAACTTTACATATTGTTTGGATACATTTATTGTCTTACTTTACAAATTACGGTTTTGATAAATGTGCTTAGATGTGTTTAGTACAGTATATACTCTTCTTGTTTTATCCGGTTAATTTTGTGTTTAAATGTTAAAAAATCATATTTAGGTGTACTTTTTTGGGGCCGGGAACTAAGTAATTGTTTCTCAATTATTTCACATGGGGAAAATTCAATCAGAACCAGAACTTTTTAGGGTTCAATCTGGAGTTCTGAACGGATTAAGTTCAAGTTCTGAGGTACCACTGTAGTTCTGTTTTCCCCATTATAAAGCACTCCTTTCCTGTGATTCTTGTGTGGTGGCATCAATCGGTCATACACAGGTTATTCCATATTGGTGACAAGGATCCGGAATGCATGAATAGGGTGTGTGTAAAATATGGGAATAGTGAAGAGACTAATACATAGGATCGGAGGATTAAACGGGCACAAGTATAACCATGAACGCAATGATAGGTGTCCTGTCAGCGTTTGATACAAAGTAGCAGTCATGGGAAGAGTACTGTGAGATTCTTGAGTAGTTTTTTGTAGCAAACCGTATTGACGACAGCGATAAGCAGAGAGCTTTCCTCATCAGCGTGGTGGGACTAGCTATACATACAAGCTGGCGGAACCTGGTGAGTCCAGAGAAGCCCAGCTCGAAAACATACAATCAGTTAACAACTTTACTGAAAGAGCACTTCACTCCTAAACCGAGCAATTTTGTGCAGAGATTTAAGTATGACTCGCGCTCCCAACGGCTCAGTATGGCCGTCAGTGCATATGTAGCTGAGCTGAGATGGCTAGCTCATGATTGTAGTTTTGGCGCTACCCTGGAGCAGATGTTAAGGGATCGTCTGGTGTGCGGTATCAGTGATAATAGAATTCAAACACGTTTGCTGTATGAAACGGACCTGTCGTTCGAGAAAGTATTTAAGATTGCCATAGCTGCGGAAACCACTAATAAAAACGCTCAAGACCTGCAGACCAAGGCACCGTTAGCGTGTAACAGCATGAGAATGGACAGAAAAGAGAGAAAGGGGGAAGACTGGAAAAGAGAGAGAGTGTTACTGATGCCACGGGAAACAACATGCGGCAGCCGAATGCAAGTTTAAAGAAGCAAAGTGTCACTGTTGTGGGAAAGTAGGACATATTGCCAAGGCTTGTCGAAATAAACATAAAAAAGGTGCGTGGCCCAGCGAAAAGAAAGCACACAGAGAAGATCGTCATGTGCGTCCATATAGATCACACAATGTATCTAAAAGGCATAATAATGATAGCTCTGAGCAGGAAGAAGATGCATTCACATTAGCCTGCTCGAAGACAGAAATCTCAGTACAAAGAATTAAGCCATTTGAAGTAAAAATGGAAGTGAATAAAAAGTGAATTTTGAAACTGATGCAGGATGTAGTGTGAGCATCATGAATGAAATGAAGTTTAATGAGACGTGGGAAGAAAAGAAACACCTGCAAATAAAGGAAACCAAACTCATAATTAGATTTTATACTGGAGAGAAAATAAAAGTAGTGGGAGTAGCTAGAGTTGAAGTGACCTATGGGCAGCAGATGAAGATATTGCCCTTAGTTGCAGTAAAAGGCACTGGACCTGGCCTGTTAGGAAGAGTTTGGCTAGATGCCCTCAAGCTGAAGTGGGCTGAAATAAAACATATGAGAACAGAGGCACAGGGACTACAGGGGATACTTACAAAGCACGAGGATGTTTTCAAACAAGAACTAGGCATGTTAAAAGGCACGAAAGAGAAAATTTGTGTGTCTCCTGAAGCCCGTCCTAAGTTCCATATGCCATGAGGGTGAAAGTAGAAGAAGAGATAGAGAGGCTGCAGAAGGAGGGCATGACTGCTCCTGTTAAGTATGCCGATTGGGCAGCACCCATTGTACCTGTCCTGAAGCCGGATGGTTCTGTCAGAATATGCGGTGATTACAAACTAACAATAAACAGTGCCTCCTCACTAGAGCGATACCCTATTCCACAGATGAAAGATCTGTTCAACACATTAACCGGAGGAAAACAGTTCTCTAAGCTAGATTTGAGTCACACCTACCAACAGATTGTGATAGATAATGAGTCCAAGAAGTACTTTTTTTTTAAATAATGTTTTTATTTCAGTTTTACAAGGTAATTCAAAGCAGGGTTATATCCATCCTTATAAATTCCTGTATGTACACACCAGTACATATGAATATACATACCCATTTTCACACAGATATATAAAAAGAAAAAAAAGGAAAAATCAGCATGAATATTGAGCAATATAGGGGGAAAAAAACTAATAAATTTCTATTTAACACGAAATCCAACCAACTAATTCCTCTCTTTTGGCAGTCCTAAACTTAAAACAAACAAAACCATTCATTTATTTATTTAGAATAAGTCACATTCAACAGAAATGAGAACAATAAGTACCTCAGTTATCCAAAATTGCATGACAGTATCAAATAAAAATGCTCTAACTTTCTTTACTAGGTCTACTCTTATCATCTTTTCTAAGTGTCCTGTCTTGAGTTTTCCTCCTGTAGAAGCTCTCCATTTTACTATTTTTTAGATACAAATGATCCATATTCCATTGTATAGGTCCAATTTGTTATTTAGCCTATAAGTAATTCTTTCCATTGACATACATTGTGCCATATTTTGAGTCCATGCTTTAATTGTGGGTCTTGCTATCTTCTTCCAATTAAACATTATAGTTAATTTTTGTCACGAATGCGTGGGAGCAGCGTGCCTGGATGCAGGTAGCGCGGGGCAAACAAGGTGACGAGACAGGAATATCCAGGGAAAACGGGGTTTAATGGGCAGACGGACAGGGTAAACGCTACAGAACATCACAATGACAGATCTGGGGATACGGACTCAGATGCGGACTAAGTACAGAAGACTGACAGGAAACTAATTGGACACAGCGGACTACAACCATACGGAAGTACAACAGGTGGTTTCAATCAGGTTTGCACATAGGGAGCAAGGGGGGCGTGGCGTGACAAATTTTGCCTGCAGAATGGCAAAATCAAGAAGTCTTTATTCTTTGGTTCTTAGGATAGGACTATTTGGATTTATATGTAACTGTACTTAGGATCTAATTGAATATTCACATCCAAAATGGTTGCAATTATGTTAAACACTTCCCTCCAGAACCAAATTATTTTTTCACAATCCCAAATGCAATGTATAAATGTTCCTTTAGCGTCACTGGATTTAAAGCATCTGTCGGGTATGTTACTATTATATTTATTTAATTTAACAAGAGTAATATAAATCCGTATCAACCAGTTATACTGAAGCAGCTTTAAGTTAGTACTGGCTGTTTGTGTCTGGGCCTCTGCACAGGCTGTATTCCAACTGCTAGCTGGAATCTCCTCATTTAAATCTGCCCTCCATGCTTCAAGCTTAGCTAAGGATGTTTCCCTAGATCCTGGTAAGAGCTAGTGGTATCCTGTTGAAATTAACCCCTTACTATTGCAGTTCTTGGTAATAATTTCCTCTAATGATGAAAACGCTGGGATCTTTATAAGTTGCTTATGCATAGAAGAAATAAAGTTTCTGAGTTGTAAGTATTTAAAGATGTTCTTCTTTGGAATGTCATGTTTTAAAGATGGTTCCTCAAAGGTCATATGAGTCTCTTCTTCATATAAGTCCGAGATTTTGCTCAACCCTTTCTTTGCCCATGCCTGGAATCCAGCATCCATCTTGTCAGATTTAAAGGAGGCATTACCCCAAATTGGGGTAAATTTTGATAAGGAGTCAGATATATTCATATATTTCTTTATGACAAACCATATTCTAATCATATTAAGTAGTATGGGATGGTCTGTTTGTTTTTCTAAGTGTTCCATCTCGTCTGAATACAGATACAGGTGTAACGGGAATTGGACGGACTGTGACTCTATATCCTGCCATGCAGGAGTAACGTAATTAGAGAAGTTGCGCTGCTTGATAATACAAGTAGAAATTTGGACAATTCTAATATTAGAGAGGAGCTCCGAGGATATCAAAAAATAATCAATTCTTGTATAACTTTTGTACGTACCAGAGTAACAGGAAAATTCTTTCTTTGATGGGTTTAAATGTCTCCATATATCCATTAAGTTCAGTTATTTTATTAATTGTTGCTTAATGCTTCCCCACAACCCACATTTATCTCGCAGCATTTTTAAATGGCATTTTTTCAACTTTTTAACATTTTCCATTCTTATATGATGTCTCGAACATAAGTCATGTCAAGTTACCCCTTCAAAGATTCAAGTCGTAACTAAACATATCATTTATACACTCCTCTTTAACCTCGTTGTGATTCAAGTATAAGAACTAAAAATTGTTCCTTTACTAGTCTCGCGAATCCATCTCCATCTCCCTGATATATTTCTCCACGTCTGCCGGTATGTTAAACACAATTCTACGTTCTCCAACAGTCAGTAGCAGTTTAGCCAGAAAGATGATTCATTGCTAAAAAAGTTCCAGTTCTCGCATTTTTTTCCTCACGCCATCGTATTCTCTGTTTTTTTGAAGACATCAGTTGAAAGGTCCGGGAGGAACCTTATTCTGTTGTTCTTGTACGTTAGTTTTTTCTTAGTTCTCTGAAAATGTTTTCTCTGTCCCTGTAATTTGGACATTTCACAATAAATACTCTTGGAGCAGAGTTTGACTTCGGGTTTGTTATGAGGTAAGCTATTTCCAGTGAAGCAGCCGGTATATTCAAAATGTCCGCAATCCATTTCTCCGGGAAAGTGCACGGTTCTGAGCCTTCAACTTTTTCTGGTATACCCAATATGTGAACGTTATTGCGTTGGCTCCTGCACTCCAAATCATCAACTTTGTTGCTCAAAGATCTTGTATTTTTCAACAGCGTTTTTACGACACTCCGTAACACGCTAATGTCATCCTCAGCTGTTGAAATATGCTGTTCTGCATCAGCAATTCAACTGCTGCATTCTTTAACATCGGATTGGATATTTTTAACTGCTGACAATACTCTGTCCATTTCAGTGTGAAACTCTTGGTCAAAGGATTGTATAGCATTCATAATGTCCATTGTTGAGGGATTTCCTTTTTTCTCCGTAGTGTCTACGATACTTGCCTGGACTGGCCTACGAGTGTTTCCCTCTTCAGTGTCCGATCCTGACATATTCTCTTCATTAACAAGCTCTTTGTACTTGTTTTAGGTCCCCTTTTTTGGCCTACTTGTTCATGATATGCGTTTAATTATATTTTATAACTGATTCACGTTAGTCTGGGTTGCTTAGGAAGTATTATTTTCAGGAGTAGCAGCAGAGCAAGGTTAACCGCATCTGTTCAGTGCTCCGCCATACCCATAAGCTGTCCAAGAAGTACTTAACAGTAAACACACATTGTTGGACTGTTCACATACAATAGGCTTGGTTTTGGAGTATCATTCACTCTGCCAATTTTCCTGATAATGATGGAAAGTTTGTTGCAAGGCCTGGCTAGAGTAGCTGTGTACTTAGACGACATCGTGCTGACTGGGAGAGACAAAGCTGAGAACCTTAGCATGCTGGACAAGGTACTCAGTAGACTAAAAGAAGCTGGCCTACAACTCCGCAGATGCAAGTGTGCATTCTTGCAAGATGAAGTTGAGTACTTAGGTCACAAGATTAATGCTGAAGGCCTGCATCCCCTGAAAGACAAGGTGAGAGCCATTGAGGAGGCCCCACTACCAACCACAGTAGCTGAGTTAAGAGCATACCTTGGTTTGCTAAGCGTGTGGGCTAGCCACCATTACATCAATTGTTGAGAAAGGATGCTCAGTGGACCTGGAACAAAAAGCAGGAAGACGCATTTCAGTTTTCAAAACAACTACTAAAATAAGTCACTATACAGTGGACAAGGACTTCGTGTTGGCATGCGACGCCTCACCATACGGAGTGGGGCCCATGTTGTTTCATGTAATGGAAGACGGAAGAGAAAAGCCATTAGGGTTTATGTCCTGCACTCTGACACCAGCTGAGAAGCGTTATTCACAGCTCGACAAGGAGGGGTTAGCCATAATGTTCGGGATCAAGTGGTTCCATAAATACATCTGTGGACAGAGATTTACAATTACCTCCGACCACAAGTCGCTCGTATCGCTTTTCCACGAGAAGAAGCCAGTTCCACAGATGGGGTCACCAAGAGTGCAAAGGTGGGTGACACTACTGAGAGCTTATGAGTACAAAATCATTTACAAACCAGGCAAAGAACATGGAAATGCAGACGCACTGAGCAGATTGCCAGTGCCACAGACAGAGGAGGAGGACAATACAGAGAAGGTCCTCATACTGGAGGTGATGGAAGATCCATCAATCACAACAGCACACAACAAGTAAAGCAGTGGACACTTAAAAATGCAACTCTCTCTCAAGTGTTACTTTGGTGTCTGAAAGGATGGCCTAAAGAGGTGGGAAGAGAGTTCAAAGCTTACAGCCAGAGAAGGCTGGAACTTAGCGTGAAGGATGGATGCGTATTCTGGGGAGGCTGAGTGGTTGTTCCAAAGACAGGAAGGAACATCGTTTTGAAACAGCTGCACCAGACGCACCCAGGTATATCCAGAATGAAGGAGTTAGCACGTTCTTATGTGTGGTGGCCAGGGATGGACTTAAAAATAAAAAAGGAAGTACAGTCCTGCCACACATGCCAGGAAAACAGTAAGTCCCCAGTTGGGACATCACTTCATCCTTGGGAGTGGCCTGAGACACCGTGGAGCAGACTGCATGTAGATTATGCAGGCCCACACCTAGGCAAGATATTTCTAATAGTTGCAGATGCACACTCCAAATGGATGGACGTGTATCGAACATACAGCACAACTAGTCAAGCTACTGTAGGGAAGCTAAGACAGTGTTTTAGCAAACACGGCTTGCCCCAGACCACAGTATCCAACAATGGAATTTGCTTTACCAGCCAAGAATTTCAGACATTCCTGAAGCAAAATGATATACAGCATGTGACGTCTGGCCTTTCCACCCAGCATCCAACAGCCTGGCAGAAAGAGCCATGCAGACATTCAAAGATGGCATAAAGAAAACCAAAGGAGACTCCATGGATACAAAAATAGCAAGGTTTTCGTTCAGTTACAGGATTACCCCACAATCCAGCAGGGGGGTGTCACCAGCTGAAATGCTGATATCCAGGAGATTACGTTCAACTTTGGATCTTCTGCTTCCCGACAAGTGAAAAATACGCAGAAAGCAAATCAAACAGAAACTCCAAAATGTCACACACAGCAGGTGGAGAAGTTTTTCCCCTGTTGATGATGTGTACATCCGTAACTACAGTCACGGACCCAAGCTGCAGGGGTCTTGGCTACGGAGACTGTTATCCCGACATCGGTGGGAGGAAAGGTGACAAAGTCTACTGAGACAGCCCAGCCTCACTTTGCAGCTGACACTACGCAAGATGCGGGAGTAGACCTACTGCCAGCACTACGCCGCTCTGAGCGTGCCAGACAGAGTCATTCTCACCTGAAAGATTATGTAAGACGAGTAGTGTGATTCCCCAAATAAGAGCAAGAATGTGCTCTGGGATCATGGGAAGGATGGTAGTCTACCCACCTCCCGAGGGAGTTATTTTGTAACATTAAGAACTTAAATGTTCAAAAAAAAATGTTTATGTTAACTATCAACACTTAAGAAAATGTAATAGTGTTTCCTGTGTGATTTTGTTATAGTAAGTACTACCGGATGGTATAATTACAATTTCACTTTCTAGCATTATTTGGGAGCAGTTTAAACCAACAACTAGTGTTAAAGTTAATCTGAATAGTCTACTCTTAAGAAGGGAGGGACGTGGTGTCCTGATTGTTCTACCTATGAATAATATTACCTAAAATACCACTCCTCACCATTAGGAGGATTGTCTACCTTTAGGGTATTCCAGAGAGCACGAGTGCAGGCTGTAAAATTAATTAGTTCAGTTTTCCCCATTAAAAAGCACTCATTAACTGTGATTCCTGTGTGATGGTATCAATGGTACACCAGGTTATTACAGATATACACATTATATATACTCTATATATAGTGAAACCTCCCTTACCTGTAATTAAGAAATACATAAACAGTACAGTACAATGTATATGTTCATGTGTACACATACAAATTACATGATATTTATGAGGTGCAAGGATGTTTTTTCATTCTGAGCTAGTGAATCATCCCGTTTTATTCTTGCTGTGATCATCCAGTTTTTAACCAGCATCAAGTGAGCTGGGTGATTTTAGTGGTGGGACTCGATTAATCTAATTAATTAGGGGCTTTGTAATTAATTAATCTTGATTAATCGCATTTAATCGCACAAGAAAATTTGCCCCAGAGTGCATTTTTTTTTATTTAAAAAGGTTTTAGTGGGCAACAGAATCAAATAATAGACATGGACACAGATATTGCAAACTCAACCTCTTAATTTCTGAAAAGAAATTAAACAATGCATTTAAACTGCATTTCAATTCAAAACAGAGAACAAAAATAATATCCCTGGCCAAAATTGGGCAGACTTATAAAGTGCTATTTTAAGTACTTTAAGTAAATTTTCAGAATATTATTGTCTTAAATAATAATAATAAAAATTTCAACATAAAATGCCTTGACATAATATTTCACATATCTAAAAAACATTTATCCCAAAGTGTTACATTTGCGTTTATTCAGTACAAACTCAGCACCAATAATCTGAGACCATTTAGAATGTTATTAAATTTGTTGTTAAAATCAACTTCAAACATATGGTTTTCAAAAACCTATTTTTAGACATGCAGAGAAATTGTAAAAAATCACATTATAGACATTTCTAGCCGTGACTTTTGAGCTCTGAAGCTTGTTGGCTACACATAGGTGAAAGAGATATTCTTAAATTTTATGTGGTTTGAGTGTTAGAACTTTAGAGTGACTCTTTTTCTCAAAGTCAGTGGCCTGCACAATGAATATTGATGAGATAGGTGTCCCCGCACCTGTAGTAGTTTGCATACTGTCAATGGCCCATCAGTCTGCTCTTCAAAACTTCCATTATCAGAAGTATTAAAGTTTTTAAAATGAGGTTTAATCGGCAAAAAATCAAACCACGTCACCTTTCTTTGTTTTATCTGCATATTGTACCGCTCTCAGTTGAAGATTCATGTTCTAGATTGGGTTTAAACTGACAACCATATGATTAGTGGTGTACAAGCTTAGCCCACTGAGCCATTAACACAGGTATCTGCCTTGCTGCTGAAAGTGACAACACTGGCGCAAAGCTTCAGCGGCAAAGACATATCCGTGTGCCATTTTGTAGCCGATCAGTGTAAACACTACCCAGATGTGTGCTCTTTTTTATTTCAATCATATTGGGTGTATTCACATATTTCTTTACCCAATACTAACTGTCAGATTATCATGTTATTTTCATGCGAATAGCACGATTTGCAAATGGGTGGACGATCAGAGCTGCTTCGAGACGCAGACACTTAAGTCAGTCACTCTTGATATTTCTATTCTTAACACGAAGCTGAAAATATATATTTAGTTTCTACATATATATATATATATATATATATATGTCACGATCCGCCCGTCAGAGCCTCCTGTGTGTCACACCCCCCCCTCGTTACCTCGTTTCTGCTCCCAATGGAAACCAGCTGTTGTCAACCCACGTCTGATTGTCTTGTGCTTTTAACCTATGTCTCACTCAGTCCTCGTCAGATGCGTTTTGTTTGTTGCTTTGCTTCTTCGCTTTGTGGTTTACTTGCCTCGTTTTGCTCAGTTTACTTTTGCTTTGTTCGCCCTGTATCCCGTGCTCCGTTTTCACGGAGAATAAAGCCCGTTTTTGACTACGCTGCCTTCCGTCTGCTTCTCTGCTTACCCGACCGACGGTGTGGTCATAACATAATGACGGATCTCCCCGAAGACGGCTACCCGCAGCAAGCCGACCTGGGATGGTACAGCTTGCTAGAGGAGGTGACCCACTGGCTCCAACAGCCCGAGGTCATCGAGGACCCAGTCACCTTCAGGTTAGCTTGCTTCGCGGAGGATCGCCTGTTTGAAGAATCCCCGATCGCGGGCGATAGCCTGTTTGAAACAGTGCGCAGCGCGCTGAGTGAGCTGCGCCAGTGGCATGCTCAGGAGGGAGCCCAGCCAGCCCCGCTGGGTTATCCGCAGGGAGCAAGGACGCCAGCCGGGTCTCAGGGACCTGCGCCTCCTGCGTTGCAAGCAGGAAAAAAGAAGAAGCGCAAGGGGAAGAAGTTGGAGGAGGACGGTCCTCTGGCTATGACTTTTGGTTCCGGCGCGGCTCCCCACGGAGGTGGAGGAGGAACTCCCCCGGCTTCTGAGCGTGCCCACGACATCGCGGGGGTCCGCTCTGCCGGC
>JAODUD010010048.1:0-13471 GCA_026784285.1 Stomatorhinus walkeri
GGGAGGCGCAGAGGCTGCGATTCGTATGAAATCCTCGGACGGGTCCAATCCTCGCTAGGCTAGGGGAGGCTCAGAGGCTGCGATTCGTATGAAATCCTTGGAAGCATTAATAAACCCTGCTTTCCGGCCAGGTTGCACATTTCCCGCTGATAGGCAGTTTATTTAATGCATCTACTTAACCTCTGACCATGGCATCTGATTAATAGGCTGAGGCTTTGCTGTTTCTCTCAGGTCAGCTGCCACAGTCATAGAGCATTTCCAGTCTAAGCATTAGTGGACAATGAGCTACACACTGCCCCACCCTTTTTTATCTTTTTGCAGTTAACTGACAATGTGTCGAACCTAAAATGGGGGGGGGGGTGTCTCAGCTGCTTATGCCTTTGTGCCTGGGTTCAGATGGTCACTGGTTCCAATCCTCCACAGGAGAGTTTTCCATCGTGCCCTTATGCTCCGACCACAAGCTTTTTTCTCATCTGTATGCTTTTGTATCTTAAACAAGAGCAAAATGAGATATACAAAAATGAAATCATTCTGGTGTATAAATGGCAAATTAAGCTTCATTTCAGAATTTCTTAAATATTTTTCCATACATGTTAACTCTGAATTTTAACATTGGTCACATTAGCATTGACAGCACACTCAAGTTTTTTTTCAGTTAACTAGTTCTTAGATCTACCCCTCCTGGAAAATGTCCAATATGCCCCCTAGTTCATGTGTAGTCATGTCTTCTACTTATTCTCAGAAAGTCCTCCCCCCACTACTGGGGGTCGCAGGCCTTTCTGTCATATCCCCTTCCATCGGGGTCTTTCCCTCCAGCTTTTAATTACATCCTCGACTGGAGAAGTATGAAATGTTTTTGTTCCTCCATTCATCCAACCATCCATCCATCTTCTAACTGCCTCTCTTGGTCAGAGTCGGGGGGGTCTATTTTTCGGTTTTAGCTGAAATAAGTCAAATTCCCTCCCTCCTCTGTTGTTTTACTCTGGCTGGTTCTGTCCCATCTCTCCTGTTTTTTTCTGTAGAGCTGATTTTTCATGTCACTTGTTTGAATCCAGTTGCCAGTGGAGTCACATTTCTGTTGTGAGGCCCTTATCACCCCACAGTGCTGCAGGGGTGCCATAAAAAAGCACTCGGACACCAAGCTTCACTCTCACTTGTTAATGTGTGTGTATGTCACAGTGGAGAGCAAGACTGGAGACGTTGGCAGAGTTTTATGTGTATTCAGCACCTTTAAAATCAATGCACAGATGACTGCCTAAGGTATTACCATAAATATTACATCTATTTGTTTATCTGATGCCTTCATCCAGAAGGATGCATCATTGAGAAAATAGGGTGAGCTAGTCCCTGGAATGAGGGGGTGGCCCAACATTGAAATCACTCTGCCAGTTGAGGGATTTTAATTAGCGACCACACAGGCACACAGTCCTCACCTGGAATTTTCTCTGTGTCTCAAGGTAGAGCAAGATGGGATATGCAAGAACTAAAGTATTGTGAAGTACATATAGAAATGACTGCCTGATGGTGGGAGATGGTTATTTCTGCAGGTGGTTTTTGGCTGCATGCTCTTGTTACACAGAAAGTGCTCTAACCCTCAGGACTGCACAGACCCGGTGCCTGAACTGAAGGCCACGCATTGGGGCAGAAGTCTAACCAGTGCATGTGTCTGTTGCCCTCTACAGAAGTGGAGCAGATCGAAGCCATCGCCAAGTTTGACTACACCGGCCGCTCCCCACGGGAGCTCTCCTTCAAGAAGGGCGCGTCCCTGCTGCTGTACCACCGTGCCTCTGAGGACTGGTGGGAGGGCCGGCACAACGGTGTCGATGGGCTCATTCCACATCAATACATCGTGGTGCAGGACATGTGAGGCCCCCAACTGCATCACTGCATCCAGCAGTCTTACAGTCCATGAACAAATTAATACCTGCAAGCATTACCACAGTCACTGCATTTATTTATATAGCAGATGCTTTTATTCAAAGTGATGTACAGTTGAGAAAGGCAGGATCAGCCAGTCCCTGGAGTGTTTGGGGTTAAGGGTCTTGCACAAGGACCCATGGTGACATCACTCTGCTGACCATGGGCTTTGAAGGGACAGCCTTCGGATCACAGGCAGCGAGCCCGAACCCACGGAGCCACACACCACCTCACTCAGAAGGAACATGCTTTTAAATAACTTACATGTTCGACACTTCCATCCTGTTACACATCAAAAGTATTCGTTATGATTTTGAAATCAGAAAGTACACCTGATTTTAAATAACTTTAAAATGTTAGACAATTCCATCCTGTTACACCTCATACAGTATGAATTTCACTTATGATTGTGAAATCAGAAAGCACGCCTGATTTGATACTTTCTCATTACTTTAGGTGGCATATATTGATTATAATGGCAAATGACTATGGTGTTTCCAGTTAAGTTTTTCATGACACTGTGCAAAAGACGGAAAAATATTATGCTTGGTCTATACTGCTCTTGGCTTGGGAGGATTTTAAATAACATCTGCACCAATAAAGTAAATATTGAGAGCATATCTGTAGCCAAATTCAACTTTTACAACATAACAGTAAACTATTTTATTGTTTGATTTAAGGATGGTCCTCAGTGATACCTGTTTCTGGACATGTTACTCTCTCTGTCGTGTCACCAGTCTGTTACTCACCTTGTTCCTGGATATTTGCAGTGATGCTTGAAACACTCAGTGTTTGTTCTGTACTTTTCTTTATTCCATTCTGCACTTATTGCATAATGGCACCAGCTCAGATACCATTAGGCTTGAAGTGTAACAGAGTAGAAGTGCATGGAGAGTAGCGGTAGTGGTGTCGTGTTTCAGGATGCCTGTATTTTATTATTTTTTATGGGGCAAGAAATGAGATCACCATAGCAGCAGACCGCAGTGGGTGTCCCCGTCTGCATTGGCCCCTGTCCCTGAAGCGCGCTCTCTGTTCACGGCTCTTCAGGGACGACGCCTTTTCCGACAGCCTGAGCCAGAAGGCTGATAGCGAGGCTAGCAGCGGGCCGCTCCTGGACGACAAGGCCTCCTCCAAAACCGACATGCCATCCCCCTGCGAGGCCTCGCCTGACTACGGCTTTGGGGGGGTCATGGGAAGGTAAGTGCGGCCACGCTGAGACCCTCAAGTGGCTTGAACCCCAGATCTTCACCTCCTCATTTTCAGCTCCATAAAAATTTTCACCCCATGCAGAAGATGGGGAGTATTTTATGATTAAGAGCAGTGAAAATGGGTCTGATATAATATCTGAAAGATTCTGCGTGTGTCGCACATACACACGCACACATTTACACATGTACACGTTTACACAAGCTGCTTAAGGCTTACTGTGATCCCTGTGAAATACCAGGCTAGCTCTCTAATGCCTCTCTAAGCCACTCTGGGCTGTAATTAACCTTTGGGTGAGATTCAGTTTGGAAATTGTTTCCAAAGGGGAACTTCTCGCTTGAATTTCTTCCTGTATTGGCAGAAAACTTCCCCTTCTCACACCTGTTTTGCGACTTGAGATGGTAAATAAATTGTAATATGCTGTGGTTTCCGGGGTGTTATGGTTGCTAATCACCAAAGTAATAATATACATTTTAAAATGCTTTTTGCAATAACACTTAAGCAGTTAATGACACCGTGTTTTGAGCCAGAACCCCCACATGGATAGCATGATTAGCTTACAAGAATGGCGTGTCTTTGGAAGAAACCCAGAATGCATGGAGAAGTCTACTACACGCTTTGTACATTGATATCATGCAGGACGCAGGGCAGTGAAATCTCATTTAGCAGGTCTCCAGCCAGCAATGCAGCATATGCAATATTCTTATGTGGCAATTATTGAAAAAATAAATAAACAGCATGCTGTCCCTCCCCAAATGGACTCTGTGTTTTACCTGCTGAGTACCTGTCTACCTCCCTCCAGAGTGCGCTTACGTTCCGACGGAGCTGCCATTCCCCGTCGGCGCAGTGGTGCCGACGGCCACAGCCCTCCTCGGGGTATGGACACCCCCCCGCGGGCCGCCGCCTGCCCCAGCAGCCCCCACAAGATAGCCATCAGCAGGGGGCGTATAGAGAGCCCCGAGAAGCGAAGGCTGGGCACGTTCGGCAGCGTGGGCAGCATCAACTACCCCGACAGGAAGATCTACCCAGAGGGCCACCCACTGAGGCCGGCGCCAGGGGCCACACGCCACAGCAGCCTGGGGGACCACAAGTCCTTGGAGGCAGAGGCGCTCGCCGAGGTACCCAGCGGCTTGTTCGGTATCCAGTGCCTTTGCAGTCTGTTTCTTCAGCAGTGGAAGAACTTACTGCCAGGTAGCCAAGACTACCCTCTATGGCGTCACATTTGGTAATGGTATAACTGATGACAGAGGAGATTCTGGGACTTTGTTAAGGTGGGGGGAGTAAGAGGGACCATACTTCATTCAGAGAGCCCACCTAATCATTAGCCAATGATATGTTTTGAATGAGTGAGTGGCAGGGGATGGGATTCTCCTGTGGCCTTCCGGCGCTCTGCCTGGGCCTGTAAATGCCCATAGCTGGTGTTTTAGTCATGAGATACTAGCTTGAAGTTCCAGGTACGTGATGAGCATCAGTTCCAAAAGCCACCCAGTCATTATAAGTGCCCAAGCCAACACATCCCTGATTCCAGCATTAGATCAAAGACAATCCTAATACTCTGCCCCACTTGTGCATTCCTTTCCCCTTAATCCTTAGAACCAAACATATGCAAAATGCGTTGATTTTCACACTAATTAATCTCAGGCTCATAATTAATCTCAGCCTCGATATGTGTAACGAACAGATAAGAATTGCATGTCTTTGGACTCGAGAACTTACTTGATCAAGTTGCACAAGTTGTGCGCTAAACTATTCCTGAGTAATCCTGTGCACATATTTTAAACATTCTCCACCAAAAAGAACCGCAGATAACAAAGTGCATTTTCATTTCCGCAATGATCCACGCACTACCAACTATCAGCAGAACGGTAAATATAAACCAAATGAATATATGTTACTCCTAAAATATTTGTTTTGAGCTTATATTAGGATTTGATATGGTCTGCTTTCGTGTTTGTTTCAATATTTCTTCACTTCAATGGACCATAAACTAAACAATGCTTTTTTATTTCAATTTCTTTCAGATGTTATAAAGTTATAAATAATATATAAAAGCATGCATTTGCTGTGTCCTGGGTATGACTTTAAACTGCATCCAACCCTGCAAGTGGTTATCAAACTTTCAGGGAAACAATTTCTTTGGGGGTTGATGGCGGGATTGATTGGTTGATGGCGGGATTGGCATGTGAGCCAAAACAAGTGAAAACTGCTCAACATAAACAGGCACTACACTCTTCTGCTCTCCACGGGAGTAGCTCTGCATGCTGCAGCCACCTGCAGGAAGGTTGCACACACCTTGAAGGGAATGGGGAGAAGCCTTCGGGAGCCTCGGACGAGTGGAAAGCGTCGGAGAGCCAATAGGGTCAGACATGTGGGTAGCTCATGTAAATACAATGTCATGAGCTTAAAACCAAGGGGATAGAAGAACACTCAAAAATGGGTCGTGTCCAAGGGGCTAATCAAAGCAAGGACAGGAGATGCATGAGTAAATACATCTGAATTGAGGGGAGACTTGCACTGTGTTAATCTCTGTTTCATAGTGAATAGTAGAGTTGATAATGTGGAAGATTAATTTATTTTATAGGTATGCTTCACCTGATTGTGAGCAGAATCAGTATTTGAAGTAATGGAATTATAACAACAGAGCTCTTGTGAGGGTTTTGGAAAAGACACTGATCAAGTTTAGTAGTATGATAATGTCTATTTTCATTTTGAAAGTATCTTTTTTCATTGTGTCAGTAATATACCTGATGCTATTAGACAGTCTGTAGATAAAACTCATACATCCATGGATATTAAGATTAATCACTAAGAGCATCCTGGGAGTTAAAGAACCTCTCAGGAGGGTGACATATCACTTTTGTTTTGTTGCGCCAGTCTTCTCCAATCCGGTTCTTCAATCAATGATATAAGCCCTGTATTGGATGCTACACCATTGTTTAATGCTGTCATTGCGCCAAACACTTGTTGGACTGAGCTGACTATCTGTCCACTTTCGCTCATCCTCTAGATCTTCTGGTCTGGAGTGCTGGGTAATAGGTCATGGTCTTGGTCTGTGTGATTCAGCCTACCAATATTCTTTGCTAGTGATTAGCTGCTCTTACTTCCTCTGCTGTTTAAGGAACTTGTCATCATTTTGTTTTTATCATTCCAACAGTCAAATTGCTTGAGGGAAAATGTCCTAATAGTTTGAATTCTCAGAAGAACATATAGGACAATTGGGCGATCCGTGGTGTTACATAGTCAGTGCTTTATTTGTATCTTGCGTAGGACATCGAGAAGACGATGAGCACGGCCTTGCACGAGCTACGTGAGCTGGAGCGCCAGAACACAGCCAAGCAGGCCCCAGATGTGGTGCTGGACACTCTGGAGCCCATGAAGAACCCAGCAGGCTCGGAGCTGGGCAGCCCGCTGCACACTATCATGATCCGCGACCCGGAGGCTGCCCTGCGGCGCAGCAGCAGCTCCAACACTGAGATGCTGAGCACCTTCAAGCCGGCCCTGTCAGCCCGGCTGGCGGGGGCCCAGCTGCGGCCGCCGCCCATGCGGCCCTCCAGACCCGCCCCAGCCCAGCACCGCTCCAGCAGCTCCAGCTCCTCTGGAGTGGGCAGCCCTGCCGTTACCCCCACCGAGAAGATCTTCCCTAACAACTCCTCGTCATCCGACAAGTCTGGCACCATGTAGCCCTGACAACAGACTTCCCTGCGGTTCGAAGGAGATGTTAGACATTTGTGCGCTTTAGACTTTTGTTTGAGTCTTTTTCTTTCTAGAATCTTCTAGACTGTTTACTTTGCAGCCTTGGTGATGGGCCATGTGGAAAAATTCAGAGGGAGTGTAAACATTTTTATCACTGCACTGCATCATGAGCTTAAGGGATGACAAGAAACATGCCGTCGCCACAGAAATGTATTTGAACTTTTATTTCTAATTTTTACCTCAGAAAAAAACAAACATTGAAAGAGTTTAGAGTTAAATTTAAGTTGAACATCTCTTCCTGCTTGCCCGGAGACTGCAGAAGATGCAGGTATGAGAGGGCCGTGGCATTTCTGTCCTGCACTGGTCATCCTGACATTTGACAACTGAGTTCTTGCCTTCAAAGGGCTGGTCAGATTTTGAGAGATTACCTGATATATCCTGTGTCTCCCAGACTGGAACTAAAGTCTTCATCAGAATTTCTCTCGAAGGTTGTGATCTCCTCGACCAACAGCCTGTGGGTTGTATATAAGTACTTACTTGAAGAGGTATTCCTTTTGTTTGTAGTTCAAGGGATATTCATCAGAATAGCAACATAGAGAACTTGTACAAGTATATGAGATGCAGAAACCTAAAACCAATATTCTACCTAATCGTAACATACTTGTGTAAGACATGTAGTTTAATCTGTATATTAACTTGAGTAGACATTTTTTTGTATGTGTGACATTGTACAGTTTGAGATGGAACAGGCAAGACGATGGCAGAAGAGAATGGTGTCTGTTTCTAAACAAAGCACACACAAAGGAAACGAAAATCTGAGTGCAAAAAGAGTACACATTCAGTTTGGTTTTTTTTCTTGTTTGTTGCAAACAAAATTTCACTGAGATGTTGATGACAGTGATATTTTGAAAAGGTGTGTATTCACCTTCCTTGTGTATTCACTCCAAATCATTAACATATTTATGATTAAACATAGTGCTAATGCCACATTTCATTTAAAGGAGTTTACAAATATGATGTTTACATTGTTTTACATTCATGCACATTCCATTTTTTATTGCATTCCATATCTGTTCATATTTTGTGAATTATCACAGGACTTAATCTTCTCTGTTTGGAAATGGCTTTAGGGATCCCGTAATGACAGTACTTTGACAGTGACTGTACAGGCCTTGGAAACCTGGGGTTAGGATCTACTGAGGACGCACCATTGCACATTCAAAGGATCTTTCACAAGACAGACAACTATTGAATTACCTATTCTATAACTTTTTCAGCACATATTTTCCAGAGATACATCCATCCATCCATCCAACTTCCAAATGTCAGGGTTGCAGGGGGTGTGGAGCCTGACCCAGGCAGCATGGAACTTCAGGCTGGGGTAACGGTATGTTTCCACAGATTATCTTTCAAATGCAGTTGTGTCCAGTCCACACTTCTTCCTGTCTAAGCAGATGGGTCTTACAACCCTGCCACAACTCTGTTGTTTCTTAACAAACTGAAAGAGCAGATGCCCTGCAGGACACCTAGATGCCCATTCCTGAGAATCCCACCCAAATCTCAGTAACCTTCTGGAGGCTGTTGGTTCATTTTAAACTCTGTTGATACAGGGTGCTGGATACAGTGTCATTTGGAGTCACCCAGCATTCAGGTTGGGCTCTAGAGACACATCTGATGTTCCCTTTAATGTAGTTCCTTAACATTTACCATGTTTGTGTTCTGTTCTGGATATTGTTACTGCCCCCAGGTGGGTGGATGTTTATTTGGGTGAGTCATGGTGTTTCTGGTCTTTCCAGTCTTACTGTGGTGTGGTTGATTATTTTTAAAGTCATACTGCAAATGAACCATTCAGCACAGAAACAAAAAATGTTCAAAAATGTGTCACATTAATCTTAATAATGTTCCATGACTTCTGATACCTTCAAAGCAGATAAGTTCCTGTTTGGTATGATCAGTTACCCGAGCCTTTCTAATACTTTCATGTTTTTAGCTGGTTTTTCAAATGTTCTTTTTATCTACTGGTCAGTCTGAAATCTGTGAACAGCTGAAAGTAAGTGTTCATCCTGCTTTTTAAAGCTATGTTGCATTAACTTGTTTAACCACTGGGGGTTGCCTGTGTATCCAAAACAAAATTAAATGGCTGAACAGAAGACTTTCCCTTGGTTTTGTGAAAAACATCAATTGTCAAGTAACGTATGTGCTACGTTTTGTTTTGAAAGTTTAATATTCTCTGGACATCAGTACTTTATGGTGATAACATCATCACCTTATCCCCTCTACCCCTGAAATACATTAGTTTATTTAAAACTAAAAGTATAGTTTCATATTCTCATTTATTTCATTAAAATACACACAATACACAAAATCACACAACACTTTTTTCTTGTGCATTCTGAGTCGTATGAAAAATATGACGATGATGCTGAGATGCTTGCTGGGAATGACATGAAACTTGGAATGACAAGCTGTGATGCACAGACTTGGTGATTAAGACAGAAAACGAAATGAAAATGCACTCTCTTTGGTGTCGATGTTAACCACATAATACACTGAAACACACCATCGTCAGAAAGAGAAACATCCAACAGTATTTCCTTTGAATGGTTGAACTTTGAACTTGTTGAAGTCTTCTATAGCTCAATATCTCATTTGTATGTTTTGGGTTAAGGTGGATTTGTAACATACAGCCATTTTGGCCGACTGTGAAAGCAGATAAACATAATACCTTAAATGAGTTTACTTAAGTCAGAGTTAATGTCATATCTGGACAACCTCTTGCCTGTTCCAGTCTGATCTATAAATTGCTTGCATTGCTGCAAAAAAATGCTGGAAAATACTGTCAAGATTTATATTTTTAATTTAAACGTGATGATGTCCCAGAATCTGACAGATTCTTGATGTCACTTTAAGTGGTTAAATGTCTCAGTGTAAGGAATATCTGGCAGTCCACCATTCCTTCTCCTCAGTCCTGCATCCAACGTGTTCTATCCATGTTGCCAAAATTATAAGTCTTTCAAACCCTTCCCCTCTCTGTCATAGAATGCATCTCACTTTTGTCCATTTTGTGAGATGATTTGTAAACAGATCTCCAATCAGCAGGCGTCAAAAGAGTGAATAGCACAGCAGTTGCCTTGTTTGGTGTTGTTGCGGGATCCTGTGGCATTGTGGTGAGCTGGCATCTTTTGAGGTAACACGAGTCTGCATGTCTCTGCCCTTGTGTGTGGTGGGGAGGTCAGACGTGGCAGTGCTGAGTGTTTTTTCTGTACCCTCTTTCAAAACCCGCTTGATGTGACAGTTTGACAGAGACTGTTTGTCGTGCCTTCTTGTTAACATGCACAATGTGCGCCTTTGCCTTCAGTCTTGTGGGGTAAGGGAAACAGAGAATGCCTACAGAGACCTGGTGTGAACATTGTAGTTGTAACATGGATTATTTTGGCTGAGAAGAGGGTAAGGGACAGGTACAGAGAATATATACCATCATGAGCCTCAGGAAGCAATACTTGTAATCCTGACAATATTTGGTTATCCTGCATATGCTGTTATGTAGATAGATCTGAGATCCAAAAATTAAATTCATAGTGTTTGAAGCCTTCAACCCTCCTTTGTAACACTGTATCTCAGAGTAGTGTTTCATGGGGTCTCCTTTCTAACACTGTATCTCGGATTAGTGTTTGAAGGGTTTCCCGTATGTAACACTGTATCTCAGATTAACATTTGAAAAGGTTTCTCCTTTGTAACACTATATCTCATATTAGCATTTGAAAGAGTTTCTCCTTTGTAACACTGTATCTCAGTTTAACATTTGAAGGGGTTTCTCCTTTGTAACACTGTATATCGGTTTAGCGTTTGAAGGGTTTTTTCCTTTGTAACACTGTATCTCAGATTAACATTTGAAGGGGTTTCTCCTTTGTAACACTGTATATTAGATTAGTGTTTGAAGGGGTTTTTCCTTTGTAACGCTCTATCTCAGACTAGAATTTTAAGGGGTTTCTCCTTTGTAAGACTATATCTCAGATTAGAATTTGGAGTGGGGTTTTCCTATGTAACTCTGCACCTCCGATTAAAACTATATCTGATTAGTGTTTGAAGGGTTTCTCTTTTGTAACAGTATATCACAGATTATCTTTTCCTTTGAAGGGGTTTCTCCTTTGTAACACTCTATCTCAGATTAGCTTTTGAAGGGTTTTCTAAAGGCCGACTTCAGTGCCGTGTTTTTACTAGAACAAGGCTGAAAAAATGGTCCTACAGCAGTTCATCTGGATGGTAGGAAACAGTATTGTGACTCATAGAGAGTCAAGGAATTTTACAACATATTCCTCTATCTGTGTAAATAAATAATATTTTTTAGCTTTTCCTGTCCATTGTAGCTGAGACGATAGCATGGAATATGACATCACCAATATGGCCACTGAGGGCACATGCTACATAACTGCCTCCCATTACTCCCAGTAAGTAAGCAAACTTTTCAGTCATTCTGACTTGACAATACAGTAGTTGAGAAGAGCCAGTAGTCAGTCAGTGATAGGCCAGTGCAGTTCTGGTTTACATCTTAGTGAACACACCGCACAGGAATCTTGCCATTCTATCATCTGGTATGCTGATCCCTAGCTAAGGATGAGAAGCCTGAGTTGGCAATATTAGAATTTGGTATGCAATTGCCCACCCTCTGGTGGCCAACTTTAGCATTGCTCCTCTCATAATGAGACAAGTTTTTTATTCTGTAGGTTACCATCTCTTGTAAAGCCACCAAGTAGACAGGCCTGTCACATTTTCTCTTGAAGGATATGCACAATGAACAGTCTGTCACATTTTCTCTTGAAGGATATGCACAATGAACAGTCCATTTGCTTTGAGCAACAGCCTGTCATTTCACATACTAAGCACTTTTTCCATAAGATATAGTATAGAAAATTTAAGCCCATTTTCTTATGTTTCAAAATTCTTATTTGAAGATCATACATATAATAAAAAGCACAGAGTTCATAAATTCTAAGCAAATGGCTTATTGACAGATATCAAAGATACTGTGTTGACATTTAATGTTACTGTAGTATTTTGATCATTTATTGCCTTTTAGATTATTTTCCTAAGGGGTACTTTTAAAGTTCCTTTGGTGCACATCATCATTTTTTAACAGACGTGAATAATTGCTTTTTTAAATGATACTGTGTATGTTTGATCATACTTGATCTTTAGACATTTTTGTTGTTTCATACTGTAACCGAAATTAAATCCAGACACTCCAGACACTGTCATCAGAGGGAACCAAATGACATTTAGGTTGTTGAAACAAATGAGGTAACGTGATATGTATGACTTTGCATTTAAGCTATGAAAAATTGGAAAAAGATAAATGAAGCCTGTTACACATCCATAGCTACTGGAAGAATTTCTATCAATACTGTAGATCTGATATAATATACCTGACCTGAATCAACTTCCTTATATATAAATGTGAAGTGAAAAGCAAGACCTTGAGTTTAGAAATTAAACAATCGTGGTGGATGTATAATCACCTGCTACAGTAAGCTTATTGCCAGCACCATTCAAACTTGAGTTTCACATTTCATGGCTTGATTTATGTTCATTTATGTTCTCTGTGGTCAGTTACTCCCTTCACCTATGATGTTGGCCATTTGATGTATAAAAAATTGAATTTAAGTGCTCACACTTCCAATCTAACAAATCTCAGAGTTTACGCCACCTTTAGCTCCTTTAAAATAACCACTTCTGTCCAAGGCAACTGTGGATTGACCTCCCAGCAAGCAATGAAATGTTGTGATGTTTGACGTGTAATAAACTGAGAGTGTGGAATTAGAAAGTCATGTCTTGGTTATTTGTTACTTTTTTGTACACTGCAGTGAGGAAGCCATGGGTCCCAAGCTACAGTCATCCATTCTGAATTTTAAACAATCAATTCATTAGTGTCTGAAATGTTGAACTCTGTAATGAAATGTACAACATGGCACTGACTGAATGTAGGGAAACAACAAGCTAGTATTCAATAAATTCAGCAGAACTCCTCCTCACTAGCGCATGTTCAACAGATATTTCAAAACAATACACTGTGCTCTTCATACTTATTGATTATGATTAGTTACTGGCTGTTGAGTCAGTGCAATGATGGAAACATTTTAGTTCCGTGCTAACACAGAGAACACACAGAGCTGGAGTACAAACCCAATCACATCCCTGATGGTTTGAGGCTACTGTGATACCCACTGAGCTACTGTGATTCTCTACATGGGTTACCTTGATCTGAAAATAGAACAATTTTCAAAGGCAAAAAATAAACAGTGACTGCTCCTATCTAGTAAAACTATCCACTCATAAAAAACAAGCTAATTCTTTTGCAACAATTGTGCAGTTGATTCCATAATTTAGTAGCAACCTATTCATAATTTAAATTAATTGTATTAATTTAGCAGTGGCTTTTGTCTAAAGTGACATACAAGTTAGGCAGATTACAAGCATACAGCTGTGCTTCCAATGAGTGACCAGTAACAATTAACTACAAGTTAGCAATGGAGACCTTATATCAGAAAAGCTAGTCAAAATCAAAAAGCAATGGAGCAATGGACATTTACATTTACATTTACAGCATTTGGCAGACGCTCTTAGCCAGAGCGACTTACATAAGTGCTTTAAGACTTCA
>JAODUD010010050.1:0-10552 GCA_026784285.1 Stomatorhinus walkeri
AGCAGAATGTGACTCTGGCAGGTACCGGCAGGCCGTGCAGAATGTGACTCTGGCAGGTACCGGCAGGCCGTGCAGAATGTGACTCTGGCAGGTACCGGCAGGCCGTGCAGAATGTAACTCTGGCAGGTACCGGCAGGCCGAGCAGAATGTGACTCTGGCAGGTACCGGCAGGCCAAGCAGAATGTGACTGGGGAGGCACGTGCAGAAGCAAGATCTGTAGGCTCTGGATGTTGTTGGGCTGTCTTGGTCTGCTGGAGGAGGTGGCCGGTGAGAAGGAGATCTGGGCGTCCCCGCTTAGACTGCTCCCCCCGCAGCCCAACCCAAAAGGAGCGACAGAAAATGGGTGGATAGTTTATGATTTTTGCCTTCTCTTTTTGCTGCATAATGTTTACATCCTGCATAGAATGTTTCACCTGGTAATGTGTGAGACGCAGTTGTCATCATTATTAAAGGAAAACCTGAAGGCTGCGAGACTATTCATAATTAAAAAAAAGGTGAAGATAATCACCTCGTTCTTAAAACAGAAACTTGAAAGAGGTGTTAGTATCTGAGACATGCCTGAATCATTAGCTCAAAAGTTGAATGTGCAGTACAATACATCGTAGAGAACACCAAGCATCGATGTCAAAATTATAGATTTGTAGCATGAATCTGATTGGTTTATGTGCCTATAGTTTGCTTCTTGTAAGGCTATCAGAATTCTAAATCTGAATTATATGGAGTCCTTCTCAACTTAGTTACCAAGAAGCATTTAGCAACATGGACACAGTTTCAGCTGCATGCTATTGCCTATTTTTATTTATTTTAAGCAAATGGCAACATACAGTGTGACTTTGAATTTTAAGCAACTTTAAAACAGTAAAAGAATGAAAATAAAATTATACGCATGTAGTAACACACATTAGTGGCACATATCTAAAGCAACAGAGAGAATAAGAACTAATTAATTTTTTTTTAATGATGATCTTGATCTTTCATATATATATTATTTTTAAGTGGAGAAGTTATATTGCAAAACAGGAGATGAAAAATGGTAAAACTGTTTATTCCCCCCTTTAACTAAGAAGTTAGGCAGTTGCCATTTAACTGCCGCATGCAAGATCTTACACGTTCAACAAGCCATTCCAGTTGAAATGTAAGCGTTCTTGCTTAGTTAGCTCTGTGGTGCGACTTTTTTTTTTGTCTCCAGTCATTTGGTTGCACATGCTGTGTGTCAGTGGCTACACTTCATCTGCATCTTGAAAGAGTTTTAGCTTCCTCCTAGCTAAAAAAAAGCTAAAAAAAAAAAAAAAAAAGTCAATTCCAAGAACGCGACAGGAAAATCACGATAGAAGCTGTAGTGAAAGTGCACCGTGCACCGTGCAAGGTCTCAGGAACACGTTTGGCTCAAAAAGGGGGTGGAGAGTATTTGCCCCACTTGGCAGCTATCGCACTGCTAATGTTAGCTTTACCGCTAATCACTTTCGCCTGGAGGCCCCTGAGTCTGCGAGAGCAGTGGGCTAAATAACCGCCTTTGAGGCAGAATGAGGCCTGGCGGCTTGGGCACTGCCACGACTTCCCCGCTTTACGTTTCTTCGTGTATTCCGGCTTGGTTTTATTTAGCTGCAGATGCTATGAATCATCACTTTTTCATATAAAGGAGGACATAATGCTGTAAAAAAAAAAAGCTGCAGGTGACAAGTGTGACATTTTCCATTTGAATATTGGAGAGTGCTGTGTAGTCAGGCGTGTCAGTGGATTGTAAATGGAAACCTATAGTACGCTACAGGCAGTTGAGGTACAGGGTAAGGTGATGCCCTCAGTGGGGGATTTTGGGGGATGCTGGTACTTTTCACACTAACCAACAGTAACCTCAGGCCCTGAGTTCCAGGTGTTCATAATGTATTTTTGAATATTTCATTTTGGGGCTCCAACTGGTTACTTAACGTTTTTGGGCTGCCTCCTCTCGTAAGGTTTGGGGGGGTCACAGTATGATACTCATCCCATTGCGAGCGCTTGTTCTTTAGAGCAGCATTCCTGTTCTACAAGGTCTTGTGTAAGGGAGATGCGCTGGTTCGGTGACCTCAACTATATCCCCACTGCTGTGGAACTCTGCGTCATGGTTAGCTGGTGAGAAATTCATCCCATGAAGTCAAAATGAATACCCAGAATTCCACAGGCCGTCGCAGAACTGAACATGTGCAGTCTGCTAAATCTACGCCTATTCTGTGGTATTTAGCATGGTTTGTACTGCAACTGCTTTTGCACAACAACTGTTGCTATTATTCAAATTGCTGTTGTTGTTAACGGTTTCGCAAATCAGTTTCCATGACTCCAAAAGTTTTATTATAGCTGTTTATAGAACGTTCTTCTCAGGAGTATAACAGTCGGGTTCCATTGGGTTCATGTGTCTACATATATATTTCACACACATTTTTATTGCATTTTTAATATTTTCACATACCAATAAGATTAAAATGCTGCATTAAATTATACACAAAATTACATTTCTTTGATATAAATACATTCATTTAGCAAACACTCATTCTTTTAATTATTCCCTAGTTTATAAATATTGACCACATTCACTGACACATACAGGCATATAAAATAGCAATAAATTAAGCAATAGACAAACAGAGGACCGGACCTAAGAACAGAAAAGCTTCTTTTTAAATGGATCTTTTAACAGTTTATCATGATTTTTTTTCCCCTAGGCAGTGTGCTAGAGTTCGTGTGGTTTGTACTCGAATTTCGTCTAAACAGCTCATCTCGGGGGAGGGGGCCCACTTTATGTCCAGCCCAGAGGTAATCTGCATACAAAACTATATCAAGGCCTCGATACTGACTGTAGTAAATACAGCTTCAAAATTAGCTTTAAAAAGTGCTTTTAAATGAGCTGGTAATGCTCACTCTCCTCACTGATTACCCTGACGACACAATAGTCAGGTCGTTAAAGAAATTAAGTTTAAAAAGACCCGCGTACTGTATTTCCTCAAAACTGTGATGTAATGAAGTGTCCTGCGGACCTATCAAAATTTCTAAAGGACACTCAGTGCCTCTTTGCCGTATTCACAGGTTTGAAGGCATCGTAAATGGTCAGAACTGAAAGCTATTTCTGTCTACAGTCACCTTGGCATCATCGACTGCTGTATCTTAGCAGAACCTGTCCTGTCCTGTAAATGTCGTGCAGAACTATGGGCAGCCTCCGCGCTGCAAATGGACAGCCCCTCTGACGTAGTCATAATTTTTGAAAGACAGTATCATTTCTAGCTTAGATGTTCCAGCTTCTTCTGTACAGTACATTCACTGGAAGGTGTGGTGACAAGAAACAAAAGGCAACGTGAATCAATACACACCAGCTCAAGTCTTAAAGATAAAATCTGATCTGTAGTGCTATGACTTAAATACAAAAGTAAACTCCTCTATGGGTCAGTGTACATTTTTTGCTTCCTGCATCTCCACTTTAAAGGAATGCATCTAGACCTAGTAACTGATGTTCTACAGGTCCAGTCTAACAGCTCTGGTTTTTTTTTGGAGGCATCTTCCCGAGCGATGCTTCAGATCTCCTGCTTTATTAGTATCATCCGCGTGGTCACATAGAATCAGTGACTTCAGACCCGTTAAGGCATCTGTAGTAACTGGAATAATCCGAACGCGGTGGCAGTCCCATCGAAATGAACGAGGTCCTTGTCTGTGACGTTGACGGAAACCTTCTGTCCACTCTCCAGTTTGAAAACCCCTCCTTGGAAAGATGTACACTGTTCCACACTGCTCTTGTAGCAGTAGGCTTTCATCAGGAGATTCCCTTCTTCCTTGCCAGAAGTACCACTCCAGTGCATTACAGTCTGGACCAAGGGAGTTTTGGGGTGTGTCTTTGTGAAAGTAACTTGTGAGTAGATGTAGTAGTATCCTGACAGACCAATCTGCAGCATACCACGTCCATACAGGTGGAACACGTCCCTCACAATGGATTCCTTCTGGTCCCATTGCAGTTCTTTCACTGTTAGCAAAGAACATTGCAAAAGGCATGAGAATGTGACTGACACAAACATTGCAAAAGGCATGACAACTAACCGGTAAACTGCACAGCAGCAGTGACTGTGAAAAGATGCCCTGTCTTCTTCCCAGACTCTACAGGATTCACCTCCTTCTCAACACGTGTCAGAGATGATAATTTCCCTCATGTTTTATGGGTGATTCCATTGATGGTGTCTGATAGCCATGAACCGTGAGCTGAGAGATTCTGCACTGAAGATGAACGGATTCACTCACATGCGGATCGTGGAGAGGAAACCTGGGAGGGCTTCTCAGCCTTCATGTGGGCCACGACTCTCGAAGCGTTAAACTGCCCGTCCCTGGAGTAAGCTTCCCCTAAAGTGACAAGCAGAGGCAGGCCAACAGGTCAGGGCACGCAGACTCGTACCGCAGCATGACAGTTACAGAACCACGGGAAGTGACTATCAATAAAGACACTTAAACGGGCTACTATATATATACTATATATATACACACACATATACATGTTTGTAATCATATCTTTGCAGGGACTGTCCTCTCATTTCAATGGGCAAAACCATAATCCCAACATAACCTTAATCATAAGTAACCAAACAAAATACTAGACTCTTGGCATTTTTAGGTTTTTGATTGCAGTCACACATTTTTATAAAATTGAGTTTCCTCTTGTGGGGACCAAAAAATGGTTCCCACAATATCAAAATAACAGGCTTTTAATCACATTGTGGGGACATTTGATGTGTTATACATAACCCCCAGACACACACACATTATATAATATTCTTATAAAGAGAATATAATTCTTTATTTCTCATTCTTATAGAGATTCATTGAATACATACCTTCTCCTTCAGTCTGTGAAATCTTAAAGTAAAAAGAAAAAATATATTAGTAATTCAGACTGAAACAATAATTGTGTTTTACATTTAAGGCCTTGATTATTTTTCTTAAGGTATCATAGAACTTATAGGGCCGGTTTCCCGAACAAGGATTAAGACTAGTCTTGGACTAAATTGCCGTTTCAATGGAGATTCACCATTGTAACTCAAAGCTAGTCTAGACTTAGGCTTAATCCTTGACCGGGAAACTGGCCAATGATGTATAATAGTGATTGGGTTGGCCAGTGACATCTGCAGTGTTGCAGTGAGTGGATGGGGGTCGCAGTGCTGTGGACTCAGTCTGACCTTCAGACAATCCAGCACTGACTGATGTCCCAAGCTGCCTTTCCCACAGTCCTGCAGCATCTTCATCGCTACGGCCTCTTTTCGCATCTGGCAATGAAGGCAAGGAAATGTCAAGCCACTTTATAGCATGAGAATATGGCTATCGCTAACTTCATTTCAGGCTATCTGGTTCACCAGCATGATTATGTGCCTCTGCTTCATTTAGCCGCAGGTCAAGCGCATTCATATTATTACGGTCTGATGGATTATGGATGATTACAGAGCCTGTAGATTGTAACGCCAACCTTAAGTCCTGAAATCCTGCAAAACTTTCACATGTCCCTTACTTCATACTGGATAACCCCCGACAAACCAGCATAGGTTTACATTTTTGAAATCAAGAAAGTATAATTGTCCACATAGTCTTAAACATTCTACAAGTGTCTTTGAACAAGCAGGTGCAACACCCAAGTAATACATTAGATTCGCTTCTCCTGACAACAAGCAACTGTTCACACATCGATGATAATCGAGCAATAAATGTTTTATGTTTGTATAACTATTTACAGTCTGTTTCGAGAACGAATTATAACATATATCTGATTTGCACAGTCTGTATTTCAGACAGAACCCAGGACCAGCACCGACTGCTTACATCTCCTGCTCTGTTGTTGTTCCAGAAGTAGATGAACATTCCCGAAGTCACCAAAAAGTGGACAAAGATGACAGCGATGAGGCCCCTGATCTGGCACTTGGAGTGGCCTGTCCCCGGCCGGGGCTCCGGGCGGCTCCTCCGTGGTGGCACAGGCGGAGGCGGAGGCAGGCTGTTGTTGTACGTGTTGATCATGATGATGGAGAAAAGCGTCGATGTGGCAGGCTGGCTGCGCCGTACGCCTCTGAAGGGCTCCCTCGCCTCGCTGCTGAGTATGAGCAGATATACTTCCTTTGTCGTCTCCTCTCCACCTGACGTCACTCTCACCATTGACTGAATGTAGACAGTCTTTCCTTGGGTTCTTTCCATATATCATCAAAAGCTACAAACTAAAATGAGACCTCAGCACATTTGGCTCCAAAAGCTATCAGAGTACCATGGTTACCATGGTTACCAAAATGCATGCTGAAACCACCTTCATGGTCATGCTGCTGCCATTTTCATAGGCCTACTTGGTTGATGTTACTTAATTTATGCAAATTACTTATTTATTTCCAAAACTACTTTTGTCAGAGCCAGTTTGCGCTACAGGAGAGTCACAGTCACAGAGTACTCAGCCGGTTTGTTGATCCAAAACCTTGGTCTGGATTTGTAGTTGCTGGACCTGAACTCTCCACCTCTGGGAGACATAAGCGATCGATTAGGCGACACCTTTGACATTCTAGTTCTACATCTCTGACATTCTAGCTAGTTAGCAGCCAGATACCCTGTACCGTGTTTATAATATAAATGAACTGCGATCAACAGAATCTCGCCTAGGGCACCAGGACACCCAAGGCCAGTCTGTGAATACGGAATCCTTACATTTCATTATCTTCACAAAAAATGCTGCATCTGCTTGTACAGTCTAGCAGTGAAGAGGCAACTTCTCAATGTTTTATTAAATCAAAGAGGAAAAATGCATGAATAATCGGCTCTGGCATTTGGCCGTTATAACACCTTTGTAACACATTATAACGCTGAACTTGGACAATAAGACCGATCTATGCGTCTGGTCAGACCCGTAATTTTACTGCGCCCCTACATTCCTTATCTGTGTCATGAAATGTAAGAATAGTTAGTTAGCATGTTGTCAATGACCCCCCTGCCATAGGCTACATCGGGGGTGTGCAATCTTATCCGCAAAGGGCTGGTGTGTGTGCAGGTTTTTGGGGTAACCTGTAGGTCAACTGTTCAAACCCTGGTTTGAGGACTGTTCAGCCAATCAGTCCTCTAATTAATAATCTAATTAAGGAGCTCCAATGAAAACCTGCATACACACCGGCCCTTTTTGGATAAGACTGGCCACCCCTGAACTAAATTATGGGTGAAAAGCTAACGTAAAATCTGTGGTTGGATACTAATACTGAGGGTGCTGTAATTAACTCATACAGTTCAGGTAGCAAATTAGTTATTTTTATCTGTATTTGGGGAAAAATCTTTTGCCTATTGTACAAAACAGAAAAAATGTAATGTAGTTTGGTTGTTTGTTTATTTATTTATTTTTGCGTCCACAGAGTTCATCAAGTAAAAGCGATCTGCGATTAATTCTTGGGATACTGACATTTTTTAAGCATGGTTGCGTAAAGTAAACGCAAAGGCATCGGAGATTCGACTCCGCACAGCCGTTAGCGCCAACGCTTGCCCACACCTTTCACTCAGAAGTCCGAAAGCACTGCATGGCTCGAAAAGCCGTCCAGCCCTGCGTCACCCTGCTGGAAAGGCGGCATGTATGGGATGGATGGATGGACATCGTGCATGTTCAAGATCAGGCTTTTGCTTCCATAAGTGTATCAATAGTCAAAGTGCTTCAACATTTTCCAGCTGGAAAACCTATGGGGCCACAGTACGAGTGACATGCATGTTCCTTTGATTCTTCGACCTTTGATTGAAATTTAAGCATTAAGCAACTTTGTTTCCTTAGAAAGTGTCTTTGTAGTTCCTCAAGGGGAGCTATTACTCTTAAAAAAGCCTTATGTGTTTCAACACGAAGCACTCCTATTCCTCCTCTCTTGCAAGCTGCAGAAATTGTGAAAATCAGTTTTTTAGAAATCGTTGATATTAATAAAAAGACATTTGAAAAGAAATCATTGACTTGTAGTTTTCCCTTTCTTGGTCTTTTTGAAAGTCCACTTCTTTTGGGAGAAAGTACGACTCTGCTTCCTTGCATGTCGGCACTTTGACGTGAAACTGCTGCTAGTTAACGCCTTTGTAGAAATGGCACATTTATTATAAGTAGTTAGGTCGTCAGTAAACTGTGCCTCTCGTTCTTGGTTTTCACTACCACCTACTGACTTGATCTACGAATTCACATGAGGGAAGTAGTTATCTGAAGACCACACTGTGGTTATGTTTAGTTAGTGGGCTGGTTGTGGTATGACACAAAAAACTGTAACTGCTTGCAGGTGTAATGCTTCTGACTAGCGTTTTAAATATTAAACCCATCTATCAGTGTCTGACATCCACTAATAAAAACACAATTCTAATAGTATGTTCCACTAATAAAAACACTGGAGTTCTGCGTGCTGTCCTGTGCATTCCAGTGAGAATATTATTACTGAAACTAATATTACAATTTCACATATATTGTTTCCAAAATTCACTTGTGATTTGCTACCAGATCCCAAATTAAGTCTAACCTACATTTCATCTGATGTGCATGGAAATATGTAAAAACATAAAGGTGTTATGTGAATCGGTTCAGGCCTAATGTTTCCAAATTGTTTTGTAGATCCATGTGTATGAAAGTGTAGGAATTAACATGTAAGAAATGACCTCCGGTGAGTTTCCCAAAGCCTTAACGCTACGTCATTCTTAAGTTCTGTGTTAAAAGATAGAATTTGCGAATGACATAACCATTAAGGGTTAGGGAAACTCACCCCTGATCTCTGGACCATTTCTCTGGTATAAATAATTATTTCAGCCCTAAATAAACGTTGTGTTTTGCTTTGCCACAGATTATATTGAAAACAGTACGTGCTGTCGAGCTTCTATTGAGCCTTTCTTCTCGGAGTAACTGGGGTGCAGTGCCGGTATCGTGGTAATCTGCCGCAACGACACCAATCCTGGCACAAGGCTATTAGGGAGGAGCTATTGAAGGATGGCGACTTCAGCACCAAGTCCACATCAGCACCATAGCCTGCGAATCTCCACGAGCTTCTCACACTGCTGCCAAAGCAGATTCTGCCTGTAGTAACTGCACAATTAATTGAAAATACCGTTTTCTTTTATAGACAGGCTTCAATCTGCAATAAGAACAAAAGTGCCATCTGCTGGAAATACTTGGTACTGCAATGAACACACCAGCTTGAGCATAGCAAGGCCAACCAACAGAGTAATGCATCATTTAGTTTAATCTTTAGGTGTAATCTCTCCAGCATGTCCTGGGTCTGCCCTGGTGCCTCCTCCCAGTGGAACATGCCCAAAACACCTCCCCAGGGAGCCGTCCAGGAGGCATCCTAGATAGATGTCCGAACCACCACAGCTGGCTCCTTTCAATGCAGAGCAGTAGCTGTACTTTGAGCCCCTCCCAATATCCGAGTTCCTCACCCTTTCTCTAAGGTTGAACCCAGACACGCTGCAAACGAGGATCATTTCTGCCGCTTGAATCTGCCATCTTTCAATCACTATTCACAGCTTGTAACCAGAGGTGAGGATCAGAACATTGATGGAAATGTAAACTGATAGCTTCACCTTTTAATTAAGCTCCTCATCTCCACAACAGATCAGTATCAGTGTCAGATCATAGCTGCTGATGCTGCATCAATCTGCCAGTCAATCTTCCACTCCATTCCTCCCTCACTTGTGAACCAGATATTTGAACTCCTCTTCTTAAGGCACTGGGTCTTCTTCAGCCTTGACAATCATGGCCTCAAACTTGGAGATGCTGATTCTCATCCCAGGCACTTCAGATTCAGCTGCACGCTGCCCTAGTGCACGATGGAGGGCACAGCTAGATGAAGTACCACATCAAAGGTGCAAAGGTGCAATCCAGAGGTCACTGGCATGGACCCCCTCCACCCCTTAGCTGTGCCTAAATGAACATAAAGCTCATGAACAGAATCAGTGACAAAGGGTGGCCCTGGTGGAGACCAACACTCACTAGGAACGAGTCAGACTTACTGTGGGCAATGTGAACCAAGCCCTCACTCCATTTACACAGGGATCCGATGGGCCACAACAGTAGGCCTGGCACAGAATATGCCGGAAATACCCCCCAAAAGATCCCCAGATGGACTCAGTCAAATGCCCTCTCTAAGTCCACAAATTAGATGTAAAATGACAAAACTCCCCAATATCCTTATGAGGGTGAGGAGCTGCTCCAATGTTCCACAACCAGGACAAAATCCACCTTTTCCCATCAGGACAGGAGGAGGTAGTGAGGCACATACTCTGTTACACTGCACACTGTGTTACACTGCTCACTCTGTTACACTGCATACTGTGCTACACTGCACACTGTGTTACACTGCTCACTCTGTTACACTGCATACTGTGTTACACTGCACACTGTGTTACACTGCTCACTCTGTTACACTGCACACTGTCTTATACTGCTCACTCTGTTACACTGCACACTCTTACACTGCTCACTCTGTTACACTGCATACTGTGTTACACTACACACTGTGTTACACTGCTCACTCTGTTACACTGCATACTGTGTTACACTGCACACTGTGTTACACTGCTCACTCTG
>JAODUD010010051.1:0-13421 GCA_026784285.1 Stomatorhinus walkeri
ATACTCTGACTACACGCTGTGTAAAGAAGTGCTTCCTTAAATCCAGTTTGAAATGTTCTCCCACTAATTTCCACCTACGGCCACGAGTTCTTGTATTTGAGAGGAGAATCTGTATGTTTTTGAAAGATATATATTGAATGATTATTATGTACTGTATTATATTACACATAAGAATGCAACTAAGTGATGGCGTTAACCTTTGTCAGAAAAATCGTTTTTAAATCATACAGGAGTCGTAGAAAGTAAATTAAGCAAAATAATTTAACTTAAAGTGATAACAGATTTGGGCTAGGCTACTCTGGGAGGCTAAATGGCACACATTTATGGCTAACCTGGCATTATCAGATTAGTCCATCAAACCTTTTTAAGATATATTTTTACTTTGGGGAAGGTGGTAGCACAGGAGATAGTGTTATCATTCGGCAACTGAATTTTCATTCACTTTTAGTGGAAAGTGCTTCCACATAATTCGTACCCTTACCCTCTATGCTTAGTCTTCCTTCTGCCATATTGCCGAGTAATCGAAAAGGAACACTTTAATAAATGCTTTTTATTAATCAAGTAATCCAGTTTAATCAAGTAATCGTGATCATTTTAAACTTGATTTTGCTGACATTTAAGCTGAAATAGGTTTTTATTAGCTATTTAATGATTTACACCTCTGAATTTAGTGGAAACGCCTTTTCTTCAAAATAACAGCTGTTTTGTTTGTCATAATGCATGGCACAATGTGTTTTTGCCTTTTACTCTGAATGTTTGCTTGCTGATAGCTCTATGTTAATACTGTTATTCGTGTGTGTTTTATTTCTGCAGATCTGCAGTCTGACACTGATGAGAACTCATCCCTACCAAGCTCTGGTATTCAGGACTATGGTACACATGGTGGTTTTGCCAGTTTTTGATAGTGTTACTGCATGAATGCATGTGTAGTATGATTGCTGCAGTTTTTGATGTGTGTCAGTGTGTGGAATGTGACATGGGGTTGAATCACTGACCTTGAGTTACTCTGTAATATCACATAGTAGTGAACTGTGTGGCACAGATTGAAATGGAAAAAAAATTAAGTGATCCTTTATTTGCCATTTGCACAAGTACAGGTATATTGGGATGCTTCTCTTCACATATCCCATCCTGCTTTCTTTTGAGGCAAACGCATTCACACACAAGCCTATATAGGTGAGAGCAAAGCTCAGAGTCTGAGTGCAGGGTCAGGCCACTTATCCAGAGCCCCTGGAGCATTTTCAAGGTTCAAGGTTCAAGGTTGGGGTTTCATTTTGGGGTTTGGTTAAGGGCCTTGCTGAAAGGCCAAATGGAAATGTGACTATTCTGCCAAGCCCAGGGCTCAAACCAGCAACCTTATCACAGACACAGAGGTGTAACTCACTAAGCCACACTCTGCTACTATGTGTGTGTACTTTGTGCTATAGAATTGACCCTTATTTTAACTCCTTGCATGGGAACACTTATTGGCCTGATGGAACTTATTGGAGACTTTAAATTTCAGAGTACCAGCCTCTGCTTACTTGCACGGAATCCACTAGCCAAATTTTCCTCAAATCCCTTAACCCTGTGGACATCAGAAAGTGGAGGAGAAAGCCATGGTACTGGAGAGCCTTTAAGGTCATAAAGGTAGGTTGTTACATTAAGTGATGATGGTGCTTTATGTTAATATTCGAGAATTAAATGACACTCTGTTCTAATGGTGATTAACAACACCTCTTCCCTTCCATGGAGCGATGGTGGTGCAGGAGGTAGTGCTATCATTTGGCAACTGTTAGGTCGACAGTTGCAGGTTCGAGCCCCGGTTCCTCCTGACCCCCATCAAAGTGTCCTTAAGCAAGTCACTGAACCCCAGTTTGCTCCCAGTGAGCAGGTTGGCACTTTACATGGCAGCCTCTGCCACTGGTATATGGATGGGTGAATGTGAGGCATGAATTGTGAAGCGCTTTGAGTGCTTGTAAGAGTACGAAAGTGCTATATAAATGCAATTCATTTACCATCTACCATTCCCTCCACTAGGTGCCAATAGAGGTGATTCTGCTGCTGTCTGTGCCTGTTGTGGACCCAGACAAGGATGACCGCAACTGGAAACGACCCCTTAACTGTTTGCATCTTATCACGGGCCCTCTGATTTGTGTGCTCACCTTCCAGTCGGGAGAGTGTATGTGTCTTTTCCTTCGTGTATCCCTTTTGTCTCAAATAATATTAGGACACGTCTGTTCCTTTGGGACTTTACCTTGAAGATATAGGGTGCAGGATGTTTGCAAAATTCACTGCGCTCTGCTCTGAGAGGCATACAGCTCGGCAAACATTTGGCAGATTTGATCAATTATTTTCACTAATGCAACCCCATTTCCAAAAAGGTTGTGATGCTGTCTAATGTGTAAATAACAAAATGCAGTATTTTGGAATTCATGTAAGCCCATATTTAACAAAGTCAACATATCAAATGTGAAACTGAGAAAATATATTATTTTATGACAAAATCACTGCATGTGCTCAGGAACACTTCTGAAAACCATTGTTTGTGAACACATCCCAAATTCAGGATAAATCTCTAGCATGCAAAGATGAAACCATATCAGAACATGATCCAGAAATGCCACTGACTTCTGTGGGCCTGAACTGAATGAGAGATACAGTGGTCCCTCGTTAATCGCGGGAGTTGCGTTCTGAAAATAACCCGCAATAGGCCGAAAGCCGCAAAGTAGATTCTTTATTTATAAATTGAATATTTTCGTTGTTACAGCGTTGGAAACCTGTTTACGACCGTCTTAATAGTTTTTTTAAAAAACATTATTAGAGCCCTCTAGACATGAAACACCCACGCTTTACTCGCCATTACTTTGACTGCTGGACACGGAAGCAGGAACGGGGAGACGAGGAATCAGGATTGAAGGGTTTATATTTTTAACACAAGTACTTGCATGTCCTTATTTAAAAAGATTCCTGATTTGTCTTGACTATTTCACCCTGAATATTACACTTTATGGGTTGGCCTCCCATCCTGGGTTGTTCCCCGCCTTGTGCCCATAGCTTCCAGGATAAGCTCCGGACCCCCCATGATGCAGAAGGATAAGTGGTTTGGAAAATGGATGGATGGATATTACACTATGCTTCCCCTTTGCTGTATGAGGGCATTAGTGTCTTTCCTGGAGGGGAGTGTAAATTCTTACTTTCTTGGGAAGCAAAGCCCCCTCTGTCTGTGTGTGGACAGGATCTGTGTTTCAGAAAACAAATGCTCCAGGCAATGTGTGCTGCTTTCTAGAAGGAATATCATGTTAGAATCGATGACGGTAACTGTTAGGTAACAGAATGATGGCCTTCTTGGATGTTTGTTAAACCAGTAAATTGCTTTTCATTTCTCTACAGATGGGTTGATGTATATCCAAGGGGGCTTCCCAGTCTGGGCATTGACTCTTCTCATTGGACTCTTCTTGTGTGCCATCGTCTTCTGGAGCACAACCAATTGTCAGCCACCCAGATTCCACTTTGTAAGACTTTGCTTTTTATTCATTGTGTAATAGGGATGTAATGATACACTCAACTCACGATTCGATACGATTCTGAGTTCACAATATGATTTTTTAACAGAATGAGCTGCAGACAAATTTATTCAAAAATGTTAAACATCATGCATGTATACCGTCACATCCTAACATCCCTTAACAGCTGTAATGTACAATAATAACAAACATTATATAATAATAACAAGCATTATAATTGTATAATTGTAATGTTTGTTATTAATGTATATTAAAGATGGGATTTTAGGAAGTTAGTGTACTTGCATGCTGCTTATGAATATTCTATGAATGCATTATGAAGGTGCACTGAATGTTCTATACACGCATAATGAATGAATGAAGGTGGACTTGATATAAAGCGTTACCAAATAAACTAAAGCTTGCATGTGCAGCTTTTTAGCGTAGTTTGCCCTTTTAATAATCTTCGCTCTGACGGTGGTGAATTGAGCTCGCTGTGGTGCTGGTGGACATGCTGGAGCATGTTCTTTGTGCTATTTGTGTATGTTATCAGTCTTTTACAGTGTTTGCACACTGTTTTTGTTTGTGATTACTGGAAAGCTAAAATGCTGCCACACTGCCTATTTAAGATCGGGGGTGTGTCCTCAATTTGAAATCTCGCGTTTGGTCAAAATCAAAAACTAACGTACAACGTCGAAGCGAACACGCAGTGGCATCTGACGTCGAATTGACATCGTGAAATCAAAAGTAATATTACACCAGTTTTTCTGTTAAGTAAAGTATCGTGCAGTACTCCTGAACTAGCGATTCATTTTCCACATCAGCCGGTTTAAATCGTCATACATCTACATTAAATTTTAACTGATTCGCGATTCATTGTTAATACATATGTAGTAATGTCATAGTAATGGTAAAAAACAACTGATTCCAATTAAGGGTAATTTTATAGAAGGATACACTATGTGTCCGTACGGAGGCAAAAAAAAAAAAAATTAAAAGCTCAGAGTTAGCTTTGTATTAACAACACCAACAACATGTGGCAGACTTTTTGGCCAGTTAGCACATTGGGCACCAATGATAGCACGCTCTTATGATAATGTATTACAAGTCCATGCAGGTGGAAGTGGTCTGTGATTGGAAAGTTGCCCATTTGAATCCTTGGCAGAATGATCACGTCTCTTTTAAATGTTTGAACCCCCAAAATGCCCCGGGGGTGCTGGGTAAATGACTGACCCTACACTCTGTCCCCAAGCTTTACTCTCATAATGATTTCTTTGTGCTGCAGCTTTTCTCTCTGCTGGGTTTCCTGGTCAGTGCGATGTGGATGAACACAGCCGCAACAGAGGTCGTGAGCCTATTAAGGACATTGGGTGTGGTTTTCAGCCTTAGCAACACAGTACTGGGCCTCACTCTGCTGGCCTGGGGCAATAGCATTGGAGGTAATGCAGCCTTCTGCATTTTAACTACTTTGCTAGTCTTAATATCAGGGAAGGTTTGTCAGTTGAATGGGTTTTGAGGGATATCTAAGGGAGGGGTTCCCATTCAAACCCCCTATTGTTAATGAAATCTACCAAGGTGGTTGTGTATAAAAAGTTTTGGAACACATGATCTAAGGTGTATAAGAACTCACTACATTTTAATTTGTTAGGATTAAGTCAGTTGAATGGAGTTCTGTGTATAGCGCAGTTTATTGAATCACTTTTTGAATCTGTGTCCCAGAAGAGATATTTAGTAGTGTTTGGTCTTGTTTTTGCAGATTGCTTCTCAGACATCACAATTGCACGCCAGGGGTATCCACGTATGGCCATCTCTGCCTGTTTTGGGGGAATTATCTTTAGTATCTTTTTTCAGGCTTGAACTTGCATGTCATTCTGTGGTTTCACATACACTGCTCCAAAAAATTAAAGAAAAACTTTGAAAACACATCAGATTTTAATAGGAAAAAAAATCATGCTGGATATCTATACTGATATAGACTGGATAATGTGTTAGGAATGAAATGATGGCACATCGTTTGATGGAAATGAAAATTATCAATCTACAGAAGGCTGAATTCAAAGACACCCCAAAAATCAAAGTGAAAAATATGCGGTAGGCTAGTCCATTTACCCGAAATTTCATTGCAGCAACTAAAAATCTTACTCTGTAGTTTATTTGGCCCTCATGTACTTGCATACATGCCTGACAATGTCGGACATGTTCCTAATGAGATAATGGATGGTGTCGTGGAGGATCTCTTCCCAGATCTGGACCAAGGCATCACTGAGTTCCTGAACAGTCTGAGGTGCAACCTGGCAGACCAAAACATAATGTTCTAGAGGTGTTCAATTGGAATTAGGTCAGGCAAGTGTGGGGGTCAGTCAATGGGATCAATTCTTTCATCCTCCAGGACCTACCTTCATACTCTCGCCACATGAGACCAGGCATTGTCATGCACCAAGAGGAACCCAGGACCCACTGCATCAGCGTAGGGTCTGACAATGGGTCCAAGGATTTCATCCTGATACCTAATGGTGCCATTGTCTAGCAGGTAGAGGTCTGTGCGTCCCTCCATGGATATGCCTCCCCAGACCATCACTTACCCACCACCAAACCGGTCATGCTGAACAATGTTACAAGCAGCATAATGTTCCCTGTGGCTTCTGCAGACCCATTCATGTCTGTCACATGTGCTCAGGGTGAACCTGCTCCCATCTGTGAAAAGCACAAGGTGCTAGTGGCGGACCTGCCAATTCTGGTATTCTGTGGCAAATGCCAAATCAGCTCCATGGTGCTGGGCAGCGAGCACAGGGCCCACTAGAGGACGTCGGGCCCTCAGGCCACCCTCATGAAGTTTGTTTCTGATTATTTGGTCAGAGACATTCACACCAGTGGCCTACTGGAGGTCATTCTGTAGGGCTCTGGCAGTGCTCATCCTGTTCCTCCTTGCACAAAGGAACAGATACTGGTCCTGCTGATGGGTTAATGACCTTCTATGGCCCTGTCCAGCTCTCCTAGAGTAACTGCCTGTCTCCTGGAATAACCTCCATGCCCTTGAGACTGTGCTGGGAGACACAGTAAACATTCTGGCAATGGCATGTATTAATGCCTCATCCTGGAGGAGTTGGACTACCTGTGCAACATCTGTAGGGTCCAGGTATTGCCTCATGCTACCAGTAGTGACACTGACTGTAGCCAAATGCAAAACAAGTGAAAAAAGTCAAAAGATGAGGAGGGAAAAATGTCAGTGCTGTCCACCTGTTAAGCCATTTCTGTTTGGGGGGGGGGGCGTCTCACCCCTCTAGTGCCCCTATTGTTAATTTCATTAACACCAAAGCAGCTGTAACTGATTAACAACCCCTTCTACTTAACTGACCAGATCAATATCCCAGAAGTTTAATTGATTTGATGCTCAAGTGTTCCTTGCATTTTTTTGAGCAGTGTATTTAGGTGCTCATGTATCATGGGTAAGGTACAGTTTGTTAGGGGTGCATCAGTATTGTTATTAGAATCAGGTTCGATACAGTACTCTAGTATTCACCTATTCTCATGACCAAGCGGTACAAAGCATGTACTCTCTACCCCATGATGAGATATCAACAATATCGTTAACAAGCTAAATAAATGCACTGTTTCTGCCTTGCTCCGGTGATACACACACTCGCATGGTGTTGTCCCAAATGATTTAGCATGTTGGGTGTGTTTCCAGCAACATGTCAGAGTTTGGCATTACACAGCCGACAGACAGTCTTGGTCTTATCGACTACTCACTCTCTGTTGTAGGTGTATTTTATTGAAATATTAAAATGTTCCCAAACCGTTGATTACGACTGACACTAACCTACATTAGTCAGAACTGACAGACAGCTAGAACTACCATAATGTTTTCCTATTCATCTAATTATGAATATAGGTTCCATCCAAATCAATATGTCTATTTGTTCATTTCATTTTGCATTCTGAATGAAAAATTATATCCTGAATGAAACCTGATAGATATGTGTGTACCATTACAGCCCTAAACACAACTAATCTATTTAAATATCTAAAGACTGAATCATACTTCTCTTCACACAGGCATTCACATACACCCTATGTGATTTACTTAAATGCATCAAAATTTAAATATCACAGTAATCTAACCCAAATTGGTATCGGTCAGTTCCATAAGGCTGAAAAAATGGTAATGATGCATCCCTACTATTTAACTAGATTTTTCATTTATCCAACCCATGCCTATGTAGGCTTTTGCATGTTCTTTGTACACCATATGAATGTTATGTGATTGTGTTTGAATCATTAACCAGTATTTTCGACAGTCTTCAGTGAGCTGAGTGAATTCTTAGAGCTGATTGAAATTTCATATATAGTGTCTAAATTGCACCTTTAGGGGTGCACTCCTCTCATGCTACCAAATATGTGAGGTAAAGTATTGGTGTCAGTTCTTAACTACCATTCCTTGCAGACATGGTTTTTGGGGTTGGGCTTGGCTGCTTGCTGCAGATGTTCGCACACGATAATGTGGTAAAAGTAAGTAACCGTATTGGTCATGACTCGCATAGTGTGAAAGGCAGAGCTAGTAAAGTATAACTTTGGAAATACAACTTTGCATCAAGAGTGAAAAGTGACTGTTAATTGGCTTGGTAGAAGGTTGAGTGTTGTGTGTGTGTGTGTGTGTGTATGCGTGCATGTCCTTGAGTGTCAGAGGGAACGGGTTACAGTGTGCGAGTGGCCAGAAGTAGTTCCAAGCTGATCCAGTTCTTCCACTTGCCTTTACAGCTCCAACCAGAAGGGTTACTGGTCTGGGTACTAGCAGTGGCTCTGGGCGGCAGCCTGGTGTTCTCCTTCATTCTCGTGCCACTGCAGTGCTTTCACCTGGGCCGTCCATATGGAGCCTTTCTTCTGCTCTTCTATGCTGTCTTCCTGTTGGTGGCACTGCTTACAGAGTTTGGAAAAATTACAGTGGGGTGATAGCTGCATTCAGTGAGAAATGAAGTGGAAGTGGCCATTTTGCTCATCAGCTGATTATTTTTGTACTTGTCTGTTGTCCCAAGTTAAGGTAAGGGACATAGTATTCTGCATAGCCCAGAATACTTTGAGAGTCCCTCACTAAAACTTAGTTGATACAATTTTATTATATAATTCATAACTGGAAAAGAAAATATTTAATAATTTTAATTGGTTGGCCCAGCTTTAAAGAGCCAACTATGAGACCCCATCTTGACAAACTTTATCTTGGGTGACCCCCTACTCCATGCTTGGCAAGTTTCATTTTTGGGGAATCAGTGTTACAATGGTTTGTGTGTTCTGTTCACATCTGAGTACCAAAATTATTGTGACTATTTATCAAAAGTGACTTGACTTTGTGTGTTTCTGTGGTTGGGGGTTGGCTGACTGTATTATTATCATTTATCCAAATGTTTTTAAATTAAAATATTGAATATTATGTATTTTTATATCATCCAGCCCTAAAAAAGATTTTCTTGCTGAATATAAAATTCAGCTGCTCAGGGACACGTGTACCTTTTTTATAAAACACTTCTTCGTTAACATCATGTTAACTCGGCGCTGCTGTTCTGGCCTTTTGTTCTTGCATCAAAGTTAGCTAGCCCCACCTTAGAACCTCAGAAAAGCTGTATATTTTCACATTATATGTAAGTGTAATCTCATTGAATGTCTCAGCATCTCATCATTCCTCAATAATCAAAGCAGTAACAGTGGTCATACAATCCTGGGTAGAGTCTGTCCTAAGCACCCCTTGGACCGGGTGCTGGTCTATCGCAGAGCACATACACATGATCACGGCAAATTCAGACACCGGCTAGCCTGACTTTGCGCTGTAGGGGGAACCTTGAGAGAAACAGGGAGCACATGCAAACTTCACACACAGACAACAGAGGTGCGACCCACTGAGGCACCATGCTGAAATGTGAGGGTCTTTTAGGAAGACTCACTGGGTCTACAGTGGTTTGTGCTGCAGATGTTTTGTTTTTTTCTAGTTTCATGAACAATATAACATATATAATATAAGTATGGGATGATGGTAAGGTCTGGGCACAAGTTTTCATCTTACACTTAAACTAATTTCCCAAGTGTGCGTTTCTGCTTTAGGAAGAATCTAGTACCTATTTTTAAAAATATTTCATTTGGTTAACTAGTCATTTAGCCAAATTATTTGTATTACAGAAATACAAGAAACATTTTGAATAATTAAACACTTAACTTGAATATGATTACACCAAGCCTTGTGCTTTGTACAGTTTGTAACAGGCTCTGGCCTTCGACATGGCCTTACCAGGATAAGTGATTAGAAGTGGGATAAATATTTGTTACAGTAACTCACAGATGATGGGATGCTGAATGTCTAGGGTTTTAGTACTGTATCACTGCATTGTGTGCACACACTTGTCCTATGCTGTACTTGTTTTGGTTTTTTGTGAGTATGAATATTATCAAAATTAAACTGCCATCACTGATAATATAATATAAAAGGATTGCCTGGTTTTGCTTTTGTTTGCTATATAATTCTGTCAGTGTGTGTAAAGTAAATACGTGATCATTTGTTAAATAGTGTTGCAGATCATACTGGCCAAAGCAATGTGTTTCCTACAGTGAGAACAAGGAGTCAGGGTTCACTTTTTCTTCATTGCCTTTAGGAGAATACACATCACGTTGTTATGTTAGGTGACTAGTTTGACTATGAGTGAAATGGCTGCTGTAGGGTGTGCATCTGTAGAGCATTCAGATTTGGTTGTTGTTCATATGTATCTGGGCTGCCAAATGTTTGTCAGTTACATAGGAATGTTGTTTTGACTTCATTATTTCCATGGCAGAGAAGAAGCTTTCACACACAAGAGGATGCAAGGCTGATCTGAATTTTCTAATGTTGGATTACCGCGGGGTGTGTAACCTTCAGAATATGGGTTCTCAAACTTTTCAGCATACGACTCCCAAAAAAACCCTCCCTTCCGTACATTTTGTCTTCTAATTTTAGTAGCATGTTCTGAATGATCTTGCAGCCTTCATTTTAGGAACCTCTGCTTCAAAATGTGTAAAAGTTCTCCTTAAGAATATTGTGCTGCAGGTCGAGAAGTTGCTCCTCAAATGCAGCTCTTTTGACTCCACAACTTGTGTTGTTTATTAACAAGGACAGACAAGCACTCACACAGACCAAAAAAATCCACCCACATACACTGTACTGGGAGACAAACACACAAATAGACTCCCAAACAATGACTGCAACGCCCATACAGGCTCAAGCTCATTTGGGGAGAACTCAACTAATAGCTCAGAGTTGTTAAAATCTTATCTAACTCTGATTTAAAGGAACCCAGGGTTTTAGCTTGCACTACACTAACAAGAAGAGTGTTCCATACTCTAACTACACACTGTGTAAAGAAGTGTTTTCTCAAATCATAAGAATGTAAGAAATATATGTGCACTGTTTGACAAAGACAATAACCAGCCTCCAGTCAGCTTCAAACTGACAGGCGACTTACTGCCTTTCGTGCTACACATAAACGAGGTATGGCACGCACTGAACATTAACATGAGGAAAGCAGCAGGTCCTAATGTGGAAGTGAAAAATTTATCCCCGAACGACCCTCCTATATCTTACCTCTCGACAGAAAAATAACTCGGGATTGGTAAGGTAAAGTCTTCTTTATTAGTGAGATGATCCAAAGTAGCGTGACAAAGTGCTCCGCATAGGCCAGGTGCTTGCACACCCCTCGGAAAAAAGTGCTTCGTTATATGCTTTCATATTACATATTGCTTGTACAAACAGTAGTTATATAAGTATACCGATGATATCATATAATGACAGTAAATACTTCATATTACTAGCTCAAATTACCATAAACAAAATAAAACCAGGGTTCTCCCCTCCCAGTTGCCCATGTGCAGTTCATCGTTATCATCTTCTCTCACAAACCTACCCAATGCATCTTGCATTTCCTCTTCCCAATTAGGACTGGTGCTTGACAGGTGCCAGATTGGCGTGTTCCACAGCATGTTCTCTCCCGCATTCTTCCTCTCACAATATTTAACCAAAACAACAACAACATTTTCTGGCCTGAAGCATAGGACAAAGTACTGTTCCTACTTCCCCAAATGTCACAAAATCTTGCCTAATGTAAAGGATGTGTGCTGCAGGCCTGTGTACACCAGCACATGTACACATATATTTCTATGTCTCTTTGCTTATGTATAGTACGCATGTGTCTGAAAACACTGGCACCCCTGCATTTATGCCACTCGCCTGCAATCTTGGGGGGTGGGGAACATCCTCTGCGGCCGTCCACTGGGCAAGTCCAGGGCATCTGCTGCTGGGCTTCAAAGACGAGCAGGTGTGACTGAGAGTGGGTGTCTGAGTGTGTGTTTGTGTGTATGCATGGTTCTGTGTGTATGCATGTTCGTCCTGGAACGGGAGCACGTGGATGATGGGGCGGTGTGGGGGCGGAAAGTGAGGGGATTTGGGAGAGGAAGGGTGCGGGGGGATCTGGGGTTGGGGGAGGGGGGGTCGGGGTAGCCAGGGGCGGGGCTGCCTGGTGGCTCTCAGGGTGTCCCCCTGGTCCCCCAAGTGGGGAGGCAGATCTCCCCGGGGTGGGGCCGGTGCTCTGCGGCCTGTGGGGCTCCTGGCTCGTGCTCCCCCCTTTACCTTCTTGGGGGGACGCGCAGCCCTCCAGTGGTGGGGGCCCCGGGTCCCTGGCCACTGTGGGGCAGCTGGGGAATCATTCCATGTTAACCTGCACACTCATACATACACTCACAGCACACAAACATACACACATGTGCACACGCACACACATAGACACGCACGTACGCGCGCACGCGCGCACGCACACACAAGAGAGCCCAGGGCTTTCTTGCCCAATTTAATTCCCCTCTCTCCCCGTCTGGGTGTGTGTGTATGTGTGTGGCTTCCATTCATTCTTCTTGGATGCATATACTATTGCAACGATATCCAGACCATGTTCCTGTTGGTCTGCTCATGTATTTTTCTTTTCTTTGGTATTAATGTATTTAATTCCTGAAGCAGATACTGGCACAAGTGCATTCCCTGTCATAATGGTACCATTGGTTTCTGTGTATGTATACTTTTTGCGTGTGTACCTGGATCTTACTGTTCAGATACATCAGCTGGTGTGATGACACAATGTCCAGCAGTAAGATGCATAAGCTGTCCTTTTGTTACTCTTTCCTTTTTGTTAAGTTGTCATGTATTATTTTTCTTTCCGTTTTCCCTGTCTGACCTCCCCTTTTAAATTTTTTTTCTATATCATATTATTTATTTATTCACTCATTCTTCTGTCTCTCTCCTCTTTCTCTCCCACATTTCTTCCTCTCTCTATCTCCTACTTCAGTTAACTTTCCCTATCAGCTCCGGCTTTGTGGGGCAATAATATAATAATTTATAAAATAAAGAGTATGCCTCAAATTGTCACATTCCGCCCGTCCAAGCCTCGTGTGGTTGCCACCCCCCCTCGTTACCTCCTGTCTGATCCATATTGTTCCCACCTGTTGTTAATCTGTGCTTGCCTTTCCCGTTTGTATTTAGTCAGCGTCTGTGTGCGTAATCCCTAGATCTGTCATTGTGATGTTTCGTGGTGTTGCCCCGTTCGTCACAGCAACTAAACCCCTCGTTCTTTTGGCTATTCCTGGCTCCGAGCGTCTTTCCTGCCCGACACCGCCCGCATCCAGGCACGCTGCTCCCACGCAGCGTGACAGAATGACAGATCTCACCGCCGGTACCCCACAGCAAGCTGAGGACCAACGGATCAGCTTGCTTCAAGAGGTGATCTACTGGCTAAATCTCCGGAGGTCCAGGAGGACCCCATCACCCGGGAATTAGCCAGCCGGAGTGGAGATCTCCTCAGTGGGAGAACTCCACCAGGAAGCGCGTACCCCTTGCGGGAGGTACGCGAGAATCTCAGGAAGTTGGTGGAGAGAACCACT
>JAODUD010010052.1:0-13403 GCA_026784285.1 Stomatorhinus walkeri
TAACGTTAAGAGTGAAGTTAAGGTAAACTTAAGAACTACTTAGCGATAAGAAGCTTTCGAGAAACCGGGCCCTGGTCGTTTCTTACAGCCATGGTAAGAATACATCACTTAACCATAAGAACACATTCTGCCACTCATTGCATTTTCATAGCCTCCCTGATGTGCTTCTTCTCCTAAAAGTCTTTTTAGATAGTTCTATTTTTCTATCTAGGTACATGTATATGTATATTTGGGGATATATGTACAGGTATTATTTATTCCTCCCCTCCCACTCCCTAATTATCCTCACTGTCAATCTGTGTGAGGGTGTTGTTGTGTCGTACTTTGAACTTTTGCTCCCTGGAGGATATTTATTCTTATTATATTCTTTAATGTATATGGTTGAGATGGCAATAAAGGTATTATATTACTACTACTATTTTTATTTTGTGGATTTTGTTTTTCAATGTTTATTTTCCACAGTAGTTTTCTTGCCTTAGGTTGTGTTTCTGTTCTGTTCCTTTCTGATTGCTTGCACCTGGAGGTATGACAATCAGAGACACGCCCCCTCAGCTACTTAAACCTCGCATGACGATTACTCCGTGTGAGGTATTATTTGTAATGCAATTTCCGAGCACTTTACTCTTGTGTCTTCGTTTCAGCTCCGATCCGCCCGACTCTTCCTCCTTCCTCTGCCAGTGCCTCCTGAACCCTCCTGCTCCCGTCCATCCCAGCCCTGATCTTCCCCCCCATAGCTCGTGTTTCCTGTCTTCGTCATCAGACTGATCTCCCAGCTTCTCAACTGACCTGCACCCGGCTCATCGACTACTCTTCGGTTTCTCCTATGGCTTCGGACACTCGGCTTGGACTGATCTTTGGCTTGAAACCTGCTTGTCATTTGGACCCTGTTTTGGCTTTCCCCAGTAAAGGCTTTTGGAGCTTCCCTGAGTATTCTGTTATTGCACTGGTTCTGTTTTATTATCCTTGTGTTTTATTCCTATTAGTTAATTCCCAGTTAATGTGTCCTAGTTTTTTAAAGCTTTCTACTTTCTGTGCCCATTAGTTACCTGTTCCACCTTTTGCCAATTTCCTTGTACCAGTGTTTGTTGATTGGTTAACTGATTGCCTTACACCTGTTCCTTGTTCACCTTTTTGTGTATTTAAATGTTTGCTCTGCCTAGTTCTCCAGTGAGTCATTGTATGTTAATCTGTGAAAGTTATGGTATGTTTGGTTTGATTGTTCCCCTGGTGTTTTTCAAATTAAATAAACACCTGTTGTTTTGTGAGCTGCCAGTCGATCACCACCTTCTTTTCCTGCTTGTGCCATGTCCTGCTACCTTAAAAGAGTGGTTCCAGAAAATGGATGGATGGAAAAGCTGCAGTAAATGGTAATGTTTTAATCATGATTTAAATGAGCTAACTTGTTTAGCAGACCTCAGGTCTTCTGTCTTTGGAACAAGCTTCCTGTGTAGAAACTAAACTGGGAGCACTGAGTAAGTCTTTCCCAGATGACCTCTGGGGTCTGGAAGCTTCATAATATTCAAGTAAATCAGAAATGTATTTAGACCCAAGACCATTTAGTGCTTTGTAATGCACAGGAAGCTAGAGCAGTGATTTAAAAACCAGTGTGATAAAGCACAAATGGCCAGACTGTGTGAGAGCTTTTTCCTGCAAGCCATTAGAGTGCTGAACACACCACCTGCCCCTCCCCCCCCACATACACCTGAACTGTCAACTGACCTCATCTATGCACTTTGCACTGTTCACATCAGTCTATATGCTGCTACAGTGCTACATGCGTGAAACACACCAAGTACTGTGTACTATGTTGAAATGCCACTGACCACAAAATACACACATTTTCATTCCATTATGTTTGTATTTGCCCTCCACTCTAGCTGCTTAATACAACACCTTAACAAATATCAAATATCCTCAGTACAGTGGTACCTCAGAACTCTAACTTAATCCCTTCAGAACTACGGATCAAATCCTAAAAAGTTCGTGTTCTGAACAAATTTTCCCTATAAGGAATAATGGAAAATCAATTAATTGGTTCCCGGCCCCAGAAAAATACACCTAAATGTTTTTATTATTTTTTTTTTTAGCATTTAAACAAAATGAACCAGATAAAACAAGAGTATATACTGTAACATCTAAGCACATTTATCAAAACAGTAATTTGTAAAGTAAGAAAATAAATGTATCCAAACAATGTGTCGTTAAAACAATGTGTCCTGCCTCGATTGTCCGCTCCTTCCGTGTGCCTTCCGTCTCCCTCATTAACCCCGTGTGGAATCCCGGTGTGATCAGCTGTTTCTGGTTGTTGTCATTAGTCCTCGGTATTTAGTTCGCATTTCAGTTTGTTTCCCTAGTCCGGTCGTTGTATTGTCCGTCTACGTTTTGCCTGCCCTACCTAGTATTCCCCGATACCCTGATGTCTGCGCTTTTGTCTCTGTTCCATCCCCGCTCAGCCCGACAATATTATTGTAATTAAATGTATTGATGGTTTATTATTAATATTAAAACAAGAAATCTTTATTTTAAAATGTATTTTATCACATAATTACTGTTACTATCATTGTCTAAATATATTTTTACTTTCTAAATATATGTATTCAGCTAGTGTAAACATGCACAATGCTATCATAGCAAATGCGAGGCTGAGACTGAAGCGTTACCCTTTGTTTCTGCTGAGAGACTTGCCGCGTGACTTATTTCCCTGCGTGACTCATTTCCCCGCGCGTACAAGTTAACTTAGGTCAGCATTCACAGTTTGACTTCTGAGATTCAGATCGAGTTATAGGTCTTTTTTTTCAAACTGGTTAGTTCGACTTTTAAGAAATTCGAGTTCTAATGAGTTTGAGAACATTTTCACACACATTTTTTGTAAATTCTTGTTTATTCTTCATTACAATTAATTGTTATTTATTGTTATGTTTCTATTTATATTTGCCTTTATTATTGTAAGCTGTATAAACTGAAGTCACATCATGTCATCTCACTGTATATATGTACAGTGGGTATGCAAAGTATTCAGACCCCCTTCAATTTTTCACTCTTTGTTTTATTGCAGCCATTTGCTAAAATCATTTAAATGAATTTTTTCCTCATTAATGTACACACAGCATCCCATATTGACAGTGTTACGTGCTGTAAGTTTGGACGTTTTCAGATTCTCCGGTGCTCCCTCCCTCATCGTCATTCCCCGGCTACATCTCGGCTCCGCCTCCCGACCAGACTCCGCCCACATCTCCTCCGATGCCCTGCTAGTCACTTCCGGTCCGCCGCCTTGAAGAAGCCGCACTTCGCATATTCGGAAGCTCTTGCTCAACCTTTGGTTTTTGCTGTTTGCTGTGTTGGTTTGCTATTTCTGATTGATTACTGTGTATGACTGTTTTGGTTTCCTGGCTTCCGACTTTCTGCTTTGCCCTACTTGTACCTTTGCCTCCGGTTTGTTTGTCTTCTTGGTTTATGAACTCTCGCCCGACTTCCGACTACTCTTTTTGCTCGCCCCTTCAGTACTGTCATCTCTGTATTTCTCTGTTCTTGTCCTATGTTTGGTGCGTACGAAGTGACTGCCGTTTTTGTTTTTGCGTGTCGCGTATTTTCTGATTGTTTTTTGAAAGGGAGTCAGGTCAGCTTTTGTCATTCTGTTGTCTATACGGTTCACCTAGGTTTAGTTTGTTGGGTTTTCTTTGGAAGGGGTTTTGTTTGTTATTTTGGCCTGTGTCATTTCGGAAGTCTGTTGCACCTTTTATGTTGTAAAATCTGCGTGAATAAAATACAAAAAACTATAAAAAAGATCCCATTGTGTCGTGTGTTCCCTTTTCCCGTTCCCATTCCTGTCACGTCATTCCCCTGTACTTCCCCTGTCTTTCTCATTTCTGGACATTCCCCAACCCTAGACTGGGGATCGTAACAACAGACAAAAAAAGAATTTTTGAAATTGTTGCAGATTTATTAAAAAAGAAAAACTGAAATATCACATGGTCCTAAGTATTCAGACCCTTTGCTCAGTATTTAGTAGAAGCACCCTTTTGAGCTAATACAGCTATGAGTCTTCTTGGGAAAGATGCAACAAGTTATTCACACCTGGATTTGGGTATACTCTGCCATTCCTCCTTGCAAATCCTCTCCAGTTCTGTCAGGTTGGATGGTAAACGTTGGTGGATAGCCAATTTTAGGTCTCTCCAGATATGCTCAATTGGGTTTAAGTTAGGGCTCTGGCTCACATGCAGAGACAAAAAGACATAAAATCTATCTCCCGCAGGGAGCATGGGTGTAGGAAGACCAGCCCACTCTCCGCCCCATGCACATGTGTGAACAGCTCTCCTCCACATCACCCCCCATAAAGACCCTCAATGTATATAGTGTTGAAAATTGAGGGGTGGCAGCAGCACCAGCCTCTGAGTAGTGCCCCAACTCCCCAAGGCCCTGTGTGTATACTGGCATGTGATAACTAAAGTGCAATTAAAACAGGGGGAGGCAGAAGGCAGCGCAGCACAGTGAAAAAGGCCATGTAAATGGCCCTCTCCACTGTAGCATGCACGGCATACACCCACCCCGAGATCCTACCTGTGTGCATGGCATGGTGTTGAATGAGGGGGGAGAGGGGCTGGGATTCATAAAACCAGGGGGCAGATTACTCACCCCCTGGAAAAAGAGAACTAGCTAACAATGCTGACTCAGTAGGCACCCCAGCCCCCCACCGCCATGTGGGAAGGAGTGGACCCGGGGCCCCCAGCGACAACACCCCGGAGCACCACCAGCTCCAAAAGCCGCCCCGCCGCCCCGTGCCCGAGGGGCAGTTTGTACTCAAACACCCACTCACTTGACAACAAAATGTGGCAGACTAGCCCAGACCCGAGACATGCCACAGCAGTGCCCCGGAGGGAGCGCAGGCCACCCCGGCGCAGGGAGGCACCCACCAAGGAGACGGCCAGAGCCCTCAACCCCGTACCCAGACACAAACCAAAGAAGCCAACCACCTATCCCAGGGCCAGCCCCTGCCACCACCAGCACTCCAGACCCCACACCCCATGGCCAACACCCAGACCCCCCTAAAGAGACAAAAAAAAAGCAGTTTAGGGGGGGTCTTAACATTTTTCTTTTGTTGTAAAAAAAAAAAAATGATAACTTCACCTTGTAGGAAAAGTTCATGTAAAACAATTTCAGACACCCCTAATGTGGACCGTACCATTTTAACCACCTTGGTGCTAGAAGCAGCTAGTCGGTTGTGTCATTTATTCTTATTGAGTAACCTTTTCATTGTGTTTGTCTGTCATGGTACTGTTTGTTGTGCCCCAGCAGAAGTCTAGCCTGTTGAAAATGTGTTATTTTACAACCTTCATTTATTCATTTAAGTGATTCATCTACTAATGCAAGCTGACATCTTTATAAGTTGAATTACCATTGACCTTGTGAGGCTGGTGTTCTGTCGAGTTAAGCTACTTTGTCGAGTTAAGCTACCATAGTGCTAATTGAAAGCCCTAACCATAGCTTACCTCAACAAAGTAGCTTAACTCGACAGAACACGTACAGTCAACTTTAGTTATGTTAACTAGCAAGATAAGTTCCCTATTTAAACCAGGCTTATTTGGTGTGGTAAAATCAGTCATGGTCATTTTCCAAGGAGATGAACTCCCTATGTTTTCATTCTCATTTTATCACAAATAAATTGTGCCATTCTAAAATTAATTCACCACTTGACCTGTGTGGTTTGTTATTAGGCTAATGTTAAAGCATAAGAAGGTCTAATGTTATGCTCTGAAAAAACATCACTATAAGTGACAAGGTTGGGGTCATTCCGGAATGTATTGATCAATTCCAGTCCAAATCCGGAAATGGAACTGGAGTTGGAACTTAAATCTCCCTGAAATTCAAATTCAACTCCAATTCTGTTCCCCATAGTTTTTTTCCCAATCCCAGCTCCAGTTCCACTTCCTGATTTGGACTGGAATTGATCAATGCATTTCAGAATGGCCCCAACCCTGATAAGTGAAACCTATAGGGGCAACGTTAAAAAAAAAATAGCTAGTAAATAATAATCCCTATTATTTGAATTTCAGTGGTATTGATTCTGCATTCCACAATTTCATATTTATAGGCATTTTAGAAGGTTCATCTGATAGCCCAGATACTGTTTTGTTAAATACAGATTAGATTTTATTCACAGACACACTATGAGGAACAGGAAAGATGGAGACATCAGACATGTTTTGGTGGTAAAGAAGAGTAAGTAGCTACAGAACAAAAAAGTATTAGTGCAGTTTTGCAAACTTAATGTGTATGAAGGAAAGTGGTGGTCAGCAGAAGGCAGGAGAGGCACAGAAGCAGGACAGCGTGCAGGCAGCAGGGAGATGGCAGGATGAGGACAGTGTGCAGGACCAAGAGGTGAGTTAGAAATTAGGCTGTACTTTAAGATCTACTGTATCATCAAGACAGATATTATCCTAATAGGCAAATATTTATTTCTGAAGGCTGTTGGAGCTGGGGGGACTGAGAGGGCAGGAATAACACCAGACTGCTGGACCAGACCAGGCTGTTTGTAAATGTATAGGCTTATTACCTTTACTAGTACACTTCTTCTAGGATAATTCCTGGGAGATATCAAAACCAAATTCTTTTGGATAGGGATAAGGATAATGACATCTGCATTGATTCTCATTTTGTCGCATGTCCAGACCATGACTGTGTGTTGTATATATGTTAGTAAACACCCCTAGCGCATCTTGCACTCTTGACATTGATCCTGGTAGTGACTATTCGTATTGACGTGGTGGCGGACCATAATGGTTAAAGAAATCTTATTAAGGCAGTACCGCCCAATTATGGAGGGGTTTAAACATATTTGTTTCCAAAAGTTTTGCTCTAGATTGAAGGATAGATCTGACTCCCATTTTGAGGATGGGAGGAAGACTGAGTCATCTATGTTTGAAAATAACTTATACAATTTTGATAATTTGGGGCAAGAGAGATTTAAAAATTCAAGTACCCATGGAGGTGTTTCTAAATTAAGGTAATTAGGACTGAAGATTGCCTAAATAATGGACTTCAGTTGCTGATTTGTATTCACTTAAAAAAATTACTGTTGCTAATTCCATATTTTGAATGGGATAACTTTCCTGTTTTGAATAACATGTTCTAGATTTATAATCCCTTTATTGTGTCATAAGGGAAAGTTCAAATGCTTCCTTCTTCTGGCAGATATCTGGATTGTTCCAAATGGGTGTTAGTTTCTGTCAAGGAGTGTTAATACTAAAGCTTTTAAAACAGTTTAATGTTAAAATGTTTAATAGTAGGACTTATAAAAGGTAGATCAGAAATTTTTACTTCTCTGCAGATTGCTTGTTCTAAGTCCAGCAATGGATTGTCTACTGGGCTTGATTTAACCCAATTTGATACATACAGAAACTTGTTGGCTAAGAAGTAGTGACAGAAATTTGGTAGTTCTAGACCATCTGTCACGACTGCGGGGTGCAGCATGCCTGGATGCAAGTGCCGTTGGGCAGGCAAGACGACGAGAGGCAGGAATATCCAAAAACAGTGGGGTTTATTCGGAAACAAGCAGGAGTAACGCCACGAAACATCACAATGACCGGACTGACAGGTAGTACAGAGACGCAGACTAAATACTGACGAAACGAAACCAAAACTCATGAACACAATCAACAACAGCTGGTATCTATGAGGGCAGGAACATGAGGTAATGAGGGGGCGTGGCATACGGGAGGCTCTGACAGGCAGGTCATGACATTACCCCCCCCTAAGGCGCAACCTCCGGGCGCGCCCCAGGGAAGGGGTGGACAAGGCAGGACGAGACCTGGAAAACAAAGGCAAAAACAAGTCAACGAGGGACAGGGAACAGGACCGAAAGACAAAACTGACACAGGGGCAGGAACCACGACAAAACCTGGCAGAGAACAGGGAACGCGGACAAACAAACCAGAAACGGGGACAGAGGAGGAACACCGAGGGGCGGAAAAAAAGGACCGGGGGTGAACAGAGGAGCCACGGGGGGACAAGGAGCTGAGACTGGAGGAACAGGGCGAGGAGCAGAGACAGGGGGCCACACAGGGAAGGGTGGAGGAACAGGGGGAGCCCGAAGGCCCCAAGGTGGGCGACGGGCAGTGGCCGGAGGAGCCGCAGGCGCAGGGACCAAGGGAGCAGGAGGGGACCACAAGGGGGACACGGAGACGGGACGAGGGACGAACAACCGAGGGACGAAGGGAGTCGAAGGGGGAACCAGGGGAGGGGACGAGAGGACACAAGGGATCAGGGACGAAGGGAGGAAAAGCCACGGAAAGCACAGGCAAAGGCACGGCTGACCGACACCTCGAGGGAGCAGGGACCGCCGGGGCCCGAGGAGACGACCTCGGGGCACCTGAAGGCGACCGCGGGGCACCCGAAGGCGACCGAGGGACCGAGAGTGGCCGGCCTGAGGATGGGCGACAGGACACCACCGGGGGACCCGCAGGCGACCGAAGGGCCGGAGCCCCTGGCGACGGAGGCGACCCCGGAGCCCCTGCTAGGGCAACCGAGGGCGAGCCAGGGGGCACAGCGGGCGGGACCCGGATCCTACGCCTGTGCTCTCTCCCCTTACGGGACACAGACAGGCAGGGGAACTTACGGCATGGGCCGGGTCGTGGTCGGGGCAGCCCCAGCAAAAGGATCCCCGAGGGGTTCCACTCGAGGTCTTCCTCGGGGCCAGAAGCCAGGGCCGGATGCTCTGGGACTGGGACAAGGGCACAAGGCACTAGGACAGGGGCACGAGGCACTGGGACAGAGGCACGGGCATGAGGCACCGGGGCCGGAGTCTCTGGGACAGGGGCGAGAGGCACTAGGGTCGGGGTAGGAGTCTCAGGGGCCACTGGGGCTGGGACAGGAGCCTCAGGGGCCACGGGCGCGGCTGCCGGTGATGCTGCCGGAGCAGCAGCGAGCGTCAGCACCGTCGAGCGGGGAGGCGTGGCCTCACCCTTCCACCTGGGGGGCGTTGACTCAGCGGGCGTGGCAGCGGGCGTCGGCGCCGGGGATGCGGCCGTGGCAGTGGGCGTGGCTGCCGGGAATGCTGTCGGGGCGATAGCGGGCGTCGGCACCGTCGAGCGGGGAGGCGTGGCCTCACCCTTCCACCTGGGAGGCGTTGACTTGGCGGCCGTGGCAGCAGGCGTGGCTGCCGGGAATGCTGTCAGGGCGGCAGCGGGCATGGCTGCAGGGAATGCTGCCGGGGCGGCAGCGGGCATGGCTGCCGTGGCGATAGCGGGCGTCGGCACCGTCGAGCGGGGAGGCGTGGCCTCACCCTTCCGCCTGGGAGGCGTTGACTCGGCAGCCGTGGCAGCGGGCGTGGCTGCCGGGAATGCTGTCGGGGCGGCAGCGGGCGTGGCTGCCAGGAATGCTGCCGGGGCGGCAGCGGGCATGGCTGCCGGGGCGGCAGCGGGCGTCGGCACCATCGAGCGGGGAGGCGTGGCCTCACCCTTCCGCCTGGGAGGCGTCGACTCAGCGGGCGTGGCTGCCGTGGATGCAGGAGCAGGCGAGCAGGACAGCCGGAGAGCTGGGGCAGGCGAACAGGAAAGCCAGGAAGCTGGAACAGGCGGGCGGGCCAGCTTCGCGGCCGACGCAGGCGGGTGGACTGGCTTCGAGGCGAGCAGACGGGCATTACGGCCGGCAATGCCGGCAGAGCAGACCCCCGCGCTGTCGTGGGCACGCCCAGAAGCGGGGGGAATTCCTTCTCCACCTCTGCGGGGAGCCGTGCCGGAATCAAAAGTCCTTTGCCGACGCGGATAGCCAGAGGACCGTCCTCCTCTGACGTTTTTCCTTTACGCTTTTCCTTCTCTCGGGCGTGCGAGGTAGGAGGTGCCCTAACTTCCAGCTGGCTGCGCAGTGAAGCTCACTGGGCTCTTCCCAGGGCAAGCCGCTGACGCACTTTCTCCAGCTCCTCGCGTACTGCCTGGAACAGGTAAGCGTCGCCGAGCGGGGATTCCTCCAACAGGAGGACCTCCGCTCGTTGCGCCAGTTCGAAGGCAACCGGGTCTTCAATCACCTCGGATTGGTAGAGCCGGTTGGTTACTTCTTGCAGCAAGCCGGTCCAACTTTCACCGGCTTGCTGCAGGCAGCCGCCTTTGAGGAGTCCGGTCATTCTGGATGCAAGCGGCGTCGGGCAGGCAAGACGACGAGAGGCAGGAATATCCAAAAACAGCGGGGTTTATTCGGAAACAAGCAGGGGTAACGCCACGAAACATCACAATGACCGGACTGACAGGTAGTACAGAGACGCGGACTAAATACTGACGAAACGAAACCAAAACTCATGAACACAATCAACAACAGCTGGTATCTATGAGGGCAGGAACATGAGGTAATGAGGGGGTGTGGCACACGGGAGGCTCTGACAGGCAGCTCATGACACCACCGTTACCTAGAATTTTTAATCTAATCTAAATTTTGAAATGTTTGTTCCCTTCCTCTCCCTTTAAATATATCAACTAACATTTGGATATAAATGCGCTTAACTAAGGCTGCCACTAATGGCTATTCTTCTATGGATTAATCTATTGACTATATTACTGATTAATCGGTTCATGTAAATGATTAATTTTCCACCGGAAAATCTAACAGACCATTTAAGTTAATTTTATTTTGACAACAACAAACTGTATCTTATTGCAAGGCTTTAGGTAATGTATGTCGGCTTTTCGGCACAATATGAATGTTGTGCAAAGTATCAAATGCTCATTTTTGTGCACAAAATACATTCTGTGCTACAAAAAGCATTGTTTATTGACGAAATCAAGTAATGTCCTGCTGAATTTTCTCCACAAAAGCATAAAGACTTCACTTTGTTTTGTGCACAAAAATCAAAAGGAACGTTTCATATTGTGCATTGAATTGACATCAGCACTTTACATTTTGTGGACAGAAGAAAGTCATTTTGTGGATAAAATGCATTTCGTGAATGATACACAATCGTGTCATGGACAAAATGCATTTTGTGAATGATACACAGTCGTTAAATGGATGAAATTGATTCTGTGGAATCACGAAATCCATTTAATCTTTTGCTGAGTCACGAAAGGTACCAAGAAATGTATTTTGTCTTTTGCCGAGTCACAAAATTCCTTTCATCTTTTACTGTGGTAGGCAGGTGCTCATGGGGGAAGTAGTACCTTCCAACGACCAGAAGGTGGAGCAGCAGTTTTGATTTTGCCGATCTGTGTAATTACATTTAACTTGCATTTAAATATAATAAAAATACAAAGAACTCCTGGGCTCATACTTTTAGTGTTGTATATATTCATTATTGTCACTATTTTTTCATTGTATTTTTTATATTTTTAAGCCAAATCAATGCGTGATCTCGGCGCTGATTCCCTCCAATTGTAGGCTATGCTACCATGCCATTTTCCCCGAATAACACTGTGTCCGATAGTTCACATCAAACATACTGCGTAGCCTGCGTGCAAAATGGAACAATGAAATGGCATACTTGAATTAACACAAGGAGTCATAGACTGTCTGCCGATCCTTGTACAATCACTGGTGTCAAGAACTGCTGATAGAGCTACAGTTACTTGACTCAGTCCACAGAGCCAGAGCATGACAGTCCCTGGTCAACTGCCTATTGTAAGCAGGATTCTTTGTGTGCTAATTGGCCTAATTGGTGTTTTTTGACATTTAAGCAGGGTTAACTTTGGTCAGCTGGCCAGTGTGATTTTCTGTTTGAAACAATTCTGCACATACATGTACATGCATTTATATGTATCTAACAGTTTTATTACCTTGCAAATAATCTGTAAGGTTTGCAAACTGCCCCAACATAGCTTGGCGTAACATAGCTTAAAATAATTCTTTTATGGTCATTTATTTGCCAAGAAAAGTACCAGGTCTAACAACGCAAACATTATTATTACATAGACAATTTAAGTGCCAGACGCTTTTTTATCCTTAGTAAAGTGTTTCCTGGAAGTCCCATGTACACAAGGATTAAGCAGAGAGCAGTCAAACATAAAACACGATCACATAAGCTAAATACAGGGTTTCTTTCCCTGTTTGTGTACAAATGAGAAATTGCAAATCTGGCTTTCAAGTGTGCAAAACGTTTTGTAAACACAAACTTTGCTGCACAGGTGTGCAAAATTAAAATACAAGTGTGCAAATCTGCACAGGTGAATAAAACTAAATTTAAAATAGGCAAACCTATTTCACATGACAATAGAATTCAGTCATAATAATCACTCCATAAATAATATGACTTTTGTCAAAACAATCACTGACCATGAAACAGGTAGGTTTCACTTATATCTCAACAGCAGAACTGATATTTTATTGAACTGCGAATGTAATGTTTCCCTTGAGTTTCACGTGTTTGTTTGCGGACGTATACGCAATCGCCTTGTGCCACTTCTGATTGGTGAGTACGGCTGTCACGATCATTTATATTTTAGTTGACGATTAATTGTCATACAAATGATTGTGATTACCGATTGTCTAGGGATGGAGTGGGAACAATATAATTAATTTTTTGGACAGTGGAGTAGCAACTCAAACAGATAATTCACAAACACTGTCACATACACCCAGGGAGTAAAATAATGGAAATTTATTTCACCGTAAATACACCAGTTGGCAAAGGACAACAAAGGGAACAATGCAGGACATTAACACAAAACCCACAAGGCAAAGGAGATGCGGTTTGGACTGGGGACAGCACAAAAGGAAAGAACAAAATAGAATGAAACAGCTTCCCTAACAGGGCTCAGTAATTTATCTAACTAGAAAATAAACTAAACAAAAGAACATCTATCTATTATAACCTTACCTATGAAAACACAAAATGCAGGAGGTTGTGTCCACCCCTTTGCCAAGGGTGTCTCAACACAGGGTCGAACCTACATGCTGGAATGTATAGGCGCACCTCTGCTTCCCTGTCCAGTCCTCTGAACAAAAACTCCAAAGCATAGTGAGCCGTGACAAATGTGAGTGTAAAAACAGCAGGCAGCAGTTAAAAACAGCCTCTTCCAAGTGTCCCCGGACAAGATTTATGATGGCAGCCCCTCCTCTCCAGGGCGATGATTGGCCAATGGAAATGCATTATGTCAACAGATGAATGTCACGATTGGTCAACAGAAGTGGGCTTCACATGATTGGCTGCTAGAGATTTGAGTCCTGTCCCTTTTAACAAAAACGACTGAAGCATACACGCACAGCGCATGCAGACACAGTCTCACTCACACACACACACACACAAGCGCAGCTACAGGCTCCTCAAGTAACATGCCTACTGTTAGAGTAAATTATAAATGTTATCCTTATGTATTCTCCATCCTTGCCTTTACCTTTGCTTCTAGCTATACATTATTGAGCTGGCCATCTCTGTTTGCTGAAGACAGGACACAGATGCGCCTGAGAAAAAGAAAGAACCACCTCCT